>AWOL01S0077447.1:32203-57325 GCA_000715115.1 Nicotiana otophora | reverse complement strand
ATCATACTTCGAGTTCGAGCAAGCACTCACTCGACTACTAAGCCTGCGGGATACTCTTGCTTCAAGTTCGAATCACTCACTCGATCATTAAGCCTGCGTGCTACATTACTTTGAGTTCGAAATCACTCATTCGATCATTAAGCTTACGAGCTGTATTATTCGAGTTCGAGCAAATACTCACTCGAGCAATAAAGCCTACGAGATACATCACTTCGAGTTGGAGCCAGCACTCACTCGACTACTAAGCTTACGAGCTACTCTTATTTCGTGTTCGAGAAAATACTCACTCGACCATTAAGCCTACGGGATACATCACCTCGACAACGAGCAAGCACTCGCTCAACAATAAAGCCTACGGGCTACAATACTTGACGTTCACGTTCGAGCAACCACTCAGTCAACTATTACGCCTACAAGCCACATCACTTCGAGTTCAAATCACTCGCTGGACCATAACGCCTACGGGCTACAATACTTCGAGTTTGAGTTCGAGTAATCACTCACTCGACTATTAAGCCTAAGGGCTATCTTACTTCGAGTTCGAGCAATCACGCACTCGACCATTAAGCTTACGGGCTACATTACTTCGAGTTCGAATCACTCACTCGACTATTAAGCCTAAGGGCTATCTTACTTCGAGTTCGAGCAATCACGCACTCGACCATTAAGCTTACGGGCTACATTACTTCGAGTTCGAATCACTCACTCGACTAATAAGCCTACGGGCTACATCATCTCGAGTTTTGAGCAAACACTCACTCGACCATTAAGCCTACATGCTACATTACTTCGAGTTCGAATCACTTACTCGACTAATAAGCCTATGGGCTACATCACTTCGAGTTCGAGCAAGCACTCACTCAACTAATAAGCCTACAAGCTACATCACTTTGCGTTCGAGCAAGTACTCACTCGACCATTAAGCCTACGGGCTACATTACTTCGAGTTCGAATCACTCACTCGACTAATAAGCCTACGAGCTACATCATCTCGAGTTTTGAGCAAACACTCACTCGACCATTAAGCCTACAAGCTACATTAGTTTGAGTTCGAATCACTCACTCGACTAATAAGCCTACGTTCTACATCACTTCGAGTTCGAGCAAGCACTCACTCGACTAATAAGACTACGGGCTACATCACTGTGAGTTCGAGCAAGCACTCACTCGACTACTAAGACTGCGGGCTACTCTTAGTTCAAGTTTGAATCACTCACTCGATCATTATACCTACGGGCTGCATTACTTCGCGTTCAAATCACTCACTCGATCATTAAGCCTACGGGCTACATTACTTCGAGTTCGAAATCACTCACTCTATCATTAAGCTTGCGAGCTATATTAATTCGAGTTCGAGCAAATACTCCCTCGACCAATAAAGCCTACGGGCTACATCACTTCGAGTTCGAGCAAGGACTCACTCGACTACTAAGCCTACGAGCTACTCTAATTTCGAGTTCGAGAAAATACTCACTCGACCATTAAGCCTACGGCTACATCACTTCGACTTCAAGCAAGCACTTGCTCGACCATAAAGCCTACAGGCTATAATACTTCAAGTTTGAGTTCGAGCAATCACTCACTCGACTATTAAGCCTAAGGACTATCATACTTCGAGTTCGAGCAATCACTCACTCGACCATTAAGCCTACAGGCTACATTACTTCGAGTTCGAATCACTCACTCGACTAATAAACCTATGGGCTACATCATATCGAGTTTTGAGCAAACACTCACTCGACCATTAAACCTACATACTACATTACTTCGAGTTCGAATCACTCACTCAATCATTAAGCCTACAGGCTACATTACTTCGATACAAATGATTCGGGTAAGATCCATGCCCAGGGAAGATCCATCCCTAATATAAATAAATAAATAAATAAAGCAACTCCATGCCCTGAGAAGTCCATCCCAAACATCAATAAATAACGCAAATCCATACCTAGGGAAATCCATCCCAAATATAATATTATCTGCGCTTACTGTGGGGGGTGCAGACTCCGGAGGGGCTCCTTCAACCCAAGCACTATAATAAGCCAATCTGGCCTGTTGCGACATGCAACCCGATCTCATAATAATAAAGCTTATAAGGCCTGTTGCGACGTGCAACCCCGATCCATATAATAATAACATATATAAAGCAAATATGGCCTGATGCGGCGTGCAACCCGATCCCATAAATATACTCACAATCAGGCCCTCAACCTCACTTAGTCACCAATTGTGATGACCCAAAATGTCATCTTTAATTTAATCATTCATTTATATGTCCTAAGACCTCAAAAGGCACTATTCATCATTCCTAGACTTGCGAGCGCAGTCCGTAAATTATTTCGGAAAGTGTTTATGTTAAATATTGGTTAAAATGTGAAATGGAGCTTTAAAACTCAACTTAGTTGACTGTGGTCAACATTTTGAAAAAACAGACTCAGATCAGTATTTTGACAGTTCCGGTAGATCCGTATAGTGATTTGGGTCTAGGGCGTATGCCCGAAATTAGATTCGGAAGTCCCTAGCTCAAATTATAGCCATTTAATGGAAACTAAAAATCTAAAGGCTAAAGATTTCTAACGCGGATTTGATTTTATCGATATCGGACTCAGGTTGAGATTCCATGAGTTAAAATAGCTCTGTTATGTCATTTATGACTTGTGCGCCAAATTTTAAATCATTTCGGATTCATTTAATATGCTTCGGCACGAGTTTTGTAATGTGACAAAAATTTTAAACTCATAATTCTGAATCGAGGATTGAATTATAATTTTGACGTTATTTGACCTGATTTGAGACCCTAAGTAAGTCTGTATTATGTTACAGTACTTGTTGGAATGTTTGGTTAAGGTCCTGAGGGCCTCGAGTGGATTTCAGATGGTTGACGGAACTTACTTTGGATATTCTAGAATGTTTCGACGTCGTCTCTTCAAGAATAAGTGGTATCACATAAAGAAAATGATCTCCAAATTCAGTTTTGATTGAAGCATTAGATCCATATTGAAATTTCGGAGCCATAGCAAAATGAATCGTCGAATTCGAACATTGTATGAGAGAGTTATGCCGATTTCCATGTCGGGAAATATGTCCCATCATCGTCAGCGTCCAGGGTAGCGCGTGGCGCTATCCCTGGCGCTGGGACAATCTGAGATACTGGAAATGGTGCCACAGGCAGCGACGATATGCGCATCAGAGAAATAGAATGGATTTCACATCGATAGAAAGAAAGTCCTTATCTTTCTCTATATCGATAGTAGCATCAGCCTCATTGCCCGGTATGGCTTGATAGTGGTATAAGGATTTCCCTGCCCCACGCTGCCTGTGGCGCTTCGGACATAAAAACCCTGTAAAACGGGGAGTTTAGCCATTTTTACTCATTGTTTAGTTTGGGGATCTCGGTTTAGGCGATTTTCACGGAAAAATATTGGGGTAAGTATTCCTTATCCTATATTGATTATATTTCATGATTCCATACTCATTTACGTCATGAATCCGTGAATTTATGGAAGAAAAATTAGATTTTTACAAAGTCTTCCAAAAATGTAAAATAAAGATTTAAAGGTCAACCCGATGTCGGAATTCGATAATTTTTGTATGGTTAAACTCGTATCGGAACAGATGTTTAGATTTGTGAGTTTTTTCGGGATTCGATACGTGGGTCTCACTGTTAAGTTTTAAAATGAATTTTGGATTTTAACCCAAAAAATTAGTAAATTCATATGGAATTAATTCCTATGATTCGTGTTGAGTATATTAAATTGTTTGTGACTAGATTTGAAGCTTTCGGACATGAATTTGTGAGGCATGGTATCTTGCAATTTGGTTGTGAAAAGAGGTAAGTGTGTGGTTAACCTTGACTTGAGGGAATACAACCTTTGAGTTATTTATTATGTGAAATTCATGTGAACGACGTATAGATGAGGTGACGAGTATCTATACATTGTCAAATTAATTATTTGCCTAATTATTTGAAAGTCATAAACTATTTTAAATCATGAATTAATTATTATATTAATTATTTCTCTCATATTGCTTGCTCAATATTATGCCTTGAATCAATACTATAATTGCTACATGCTTATTTGATTTATGTGACTTAATTGCTACTTGACATTTAGCATACTAATTATTAAATTGTCTATTTACTCCTTAATTTTCACAATTAATTTCTACTTGTCATCACTTATTTCTAAATAAATCATAATTATTATATGCTTGTTGTATTATAATTTCATATTAATTGTTACATTTATTGGAGTAATTTCTTTTATAAGAATTGGTAAATTATATTATTTGAGGAGCGGGTTGCACGCCGCAACAGAAATAAAAGTGAATATATTTGAGGAGCAGGTTGCACGCCGCGACAGAAATGAAAGTGAATATATTTGAGGAGCAGGTTGCACGCCGCAACAAAAATTAAAGTGAATATATTTGAGGAACGGCTTGCACGCTGCAACAAAATTGATTGTAATGAATATATTGAGAGAGCGGATTGGACGCCGCAACATAATTGACTGAAATGAATATATTGGGGAAGCGGGTTGAACACAGAAACAAAGTTGATTGAAAAGATATATTGGGATCGGGTTTCACGCTGCAACGGAATTGAATATAAATATATTGTGGGATCAGGTTGTATGCCGCAACGAAAACTGATTGAAATAATAATTGGTTATGACTGCCGAGTTGGATTCAACTGTTGAAATAAGTTAGTTGTTTTATTTCTATTGTGCTTGTATTATTATTATTGCGTACATGTTAATATAAGTGACATGCCTTAGTCTCGTCACTACTTCATCGAGGTTAGGCTCGACACTTACTGGGTACATGGGGTCGGTTGTACTCATACTACACTCTGCACTTATTGTGTAGATACCGGAGTTGGTCCCAGTGGTGTACAATAGATTTGCTGGGGTTCAGCTATTCGCAGGAGACTTGAGGTATAATTGTATGGCGTTCGCAGTTCTGAAGTCCCCTTCCACTTTATCATAGCTGTGTATTTCTTTTAGAAAGCTTCATTTTCATTCAGAACTTTATTTGAATTATTCTAGTAGCTCGTGCACTTGTGACACCAGTTCTGGGATGGTATTTATATATCTCTATTATTATGGATTATTCACTCTATTTCAGACTTTATTTCTTAATTTGTTTTTTTGTTATTAATTAATTTAAAACTGTTTTAAAATGGCTAATATTATTCTAACATTAGCTTGCCTAGCAAGTGAAATGTTAGGTGCCAGCACGGTCCCAAAGGTGGGAATTTCGGGTTGTGACACCAATCTCTCTAGTATCTCGGACTCACAATGTCATGAAACTCGCCCAAAATAATTATATGATGAATCAATAAATAGCAAAAACGACTGAGAGATGATATGAAATGAATGAACATGACTGAGTATGAAATTATAATTTAAACAAATAATTCAACAATAATACAACCTCAGTGGGTCTCAATAATACCGACATATAGCCTCAACATAATTTTTAACATAATTCTCAGCTCAATTTCTCTAACACATGAAAGCACATGGAAAATGTAAAGATTATTTGACTACACAGTTTCACATAATCAATTACGTCAGAATTTCTACGGTGCACGCCCACACGCCCGTCACCTAGCATGCACATCACCTCCAAAAAAATCACATAACACGTATATTCAGGGTTCATACCCACAACTCCAAGTTTAGAAATGTTACTTACCTCAAACCGTGCAATTCTTTATCCCAATATGCCCTTGCCTCTCTAATCGCCTCTGAACGCCTCGAATCTAGTCACAATTAATTCGATATAATCAATAAATATTATAGGAATCAATTCCATATGAAAATACTAAATTTTCCCATTAAATCCGAAAATCCACCCCAAAATCGACAGTGGGGCCCACGTCTCAGAATCCGACCAAAATTACCAAATCCGAACCCCCATTCAACCACGAGTCCAACCATACCAAAATTACTCAAATTCGATCACAACTCGACCTTCAAATCCTCAATTAAGTCTATGAAATTTTCTATCATTTTCAATCCAAAGCATTAATTTGTTGTTAAAAACAATAATAGATTCGTGTAATTTAACCAAAACCGAGTTAGAACCACTTACCTCAATCCATATGGTAAAACTCGCCTCAAACATCGCTTCAATCCGAGCTCCATAGCTCCAAATGTGTTAAAAATGGCCGAAACCCCCATTTTTAGAATCTGTTTAGGCAAGTCGCATTTCACACGTGGGATTTGCCTCTACCCCAGAAAAATAACAATCTTTCCCGACACGGAAATGGACATAACTCTCTCATACAATGTCTGAATTTGATGATTCTTTTTGCTATGGCTCTGTAATTTCAATACGGATCTATGATTTAATAAAAACTGAATTTGGAGCTCATTTACATAATGTGGTACCATTTATGCTTGAATAAACGACATCGAAACATTCTAAAACTATCCAAATTAAATTTTGCACATACGCTCAAGTCCAAAATCATCATCCGGACCTAACAGAATTATCAAAACTTTGATCCGAGGTCGAATACTAAAAAGTCAAATTTAGTCAACTCTTTCAACTTAAGACTTCCAACATAGATTTCATTCTTCTGAACATGTTCCGAAACACCTGAAAACAAAACTGATGATTCATAAACGTCATAATACATCATATGAAGCTATTCAAGACTTTAAATAGTTGAAAGGGGCGTAAATGCTCAAGACGACTGGTCGGGTCATTACACTCACCCCTCGGGTGCTCACCCGCATCATCACGTAAAGGATCAACTGCCACTCGTGGGGTGACATTGGCTCCTTGGCTAGTTCTTGCTTTCCAACTAGGCACCATATATTGAAAATTAGAGGAATGCACGAGTTAAAGGAGGAACAATCTTACAACAAGCTTTATCGCACGATCTAGAACATCAAAGAAGGGTATTATTCCTAAATGCCCAAGTAGCCTCCTAATTATAGATGTGGTCGACAACACACCGTTAAGGACTCTACTAGACACGGTTCCGAAACATACCCCGGTCAAGCAAGCCTTTACAATACCTTCTACCCAACTCACCCATGAATAAAGAGAAGAACACATTTCATTAATTAGACAGTAAGAGGTCATGTGAATGACACTAGTTCATTTCCATTAGTTACGTCATTAACAAGTCTCTAAAATAGTACATTGTACAATCATAGTTAAAGTGGAACAAATGATACGATTACAATATTTTTTGTTTAATCTTCCCAAAAATAAATACAACCCACACTATGTCTACAGAGTCTCTAACAGTAACAAAAGAGTATTATGATAGTGCCGACAACAAGGCCCTGACTATACCTCAAAATGCTATGTACAAAGGATAAGAGATACAGGGCCCCAAAATGAAGTGTGGCTTACCAAGTCAACTGAGGAGAGGGTGTGCTGCTATCACTGATCAATACCACCTTCTAAGGAACCACATGCATCCCTTAAAGATGCAGCACCCCCGGCAAAAGGGACGTTAGTACATATGGAATAGTACTAGTATGTAAACCTAAACACCCTCTCAATAGAATAAGTAATACTAAACGGAGAATAAAACATGAAATCAATAAGATACTGAAATAGTATCAAGGTGTCAAGTTAGGGGAAAGGTAAATTTCCAGTAAGTTTCAGTAATTTAAGTTGGGGGATCTTTAGCACCGATACACCATCTTGTTTTAGCATGGAGTTCGATCTCATCCCGACCGGCTAAGCCATCTCACCCTGAGACATACACTCACATAACCACCATGTATGCGGTATGGCATCCGATATCAGCCCGATCGGCTAAGCCATCTCACCATAATGCCTTGTGAGTCGACATCACATCACATCTCGCTAGCAATAATCTCATTCCATTTAAGGGGAAACATCTCAACACACAATCTCATCCAATATAAGGGGAAACAATCTCATCACATTAGCACGGGGATTCACGCCTCAATCACTGCTACACCGGCACGTGTGGTTTCGGGGTTAGGTTGTTCGACCTATCCTTCCTCGGTGGCTAAACGATACTCCCAAGACATTTATTATAAAAAGGATTTACCACTCATTTTGTAATCTTTTTCATATCATTCATTTCATTGGCACCAATATCCATGACACAATTTCGTTCTTGGCATGATGGCCGCACATCATATTTCATGTTCTCTTCTTTCACTTTCAAATATCATCATAGATAATCAATAACAAGTCCTTTCTAATTAAGACTTTAAACACACAT
This sequence comes from Nicotiana otophora, assembly GCA_000715115.1. NCBI lineage: Eukaryota > Viridiplantae > Streptophyta > Magnoliopsida > Solanales > Solanaceae > Nicotiana > Nicotiana otophora. The sequence goes on along the minus strand of AWOL01S0077447.1, from coordinate 49,098 downwards.
TTGAGCAATTTAGGGCCTTAGGCACATTTGATTTCTTATACAATTGACATGATAACTTTCATTAGAATCACACTTTTAAATCATAACATAATAAAACACAACCCATACTTAAACCACATTCTCAACAGTGACTCAACATAACAAGAATCTTTGGAATACATATTGAACACATATTTATTTTGACACAAGGCTTATTTTGAATAATCAATTTATAATGAGCATCACGGGACTTGTAAGGATATTGTGGGGTTCAATTCTAAGAGAAGATTTTAGCCAACATACCTCGCTTTGAGCTTTCCTTAATTCACTACACAGTTCCGGAATCCTGGCAACTTTGATCTATTTAGAGATATAGCAAAATTAAATACAAATTAGGAAGGAGTTCATAGTTCCAGCTCACTTGAGCATTTTATCAAACACTAGATGTGCATTAAGGATTCAAGGTCCTCCTATGGTGGATTCATTCATCCCACTACCCAAAGGTTACCCAAATGAGCTCAACAATCTTTCCACTACCCTTGATGGTACATCTATGTAAAATAAACAACTACCACACCCAAGAGATGCTTGGCTTAATACCTATTTTTAGTAAAATCACTAAATTGAGGGCCAGGGAGTAGAACCTTACCTCTAGGATGAAGACCTAGTGAATTTTCTTGTGAATTCTTCAACTTCGATCAAGAGTTAATGATCAATAAGCTTAAGATCTTCCCCTCTCACTCTATGGTAATCCCTCTCTCTAGAAATGTCAGATTTTTGCTTCAAAAATGACCCTTTGCCTCAATATATCAAAATAGGGTCGGGTAAAAACTTAGAAGAATATGAAGCCCCGATGCAGATCTGTGGTCGCATATGCGATTGCATAACGCTTCTGCGGTCAGCACAATGGACCGTATAATGGCCCTTCGGAATTGGGCACCCCTGCTTCACTCTGCAACCGATCTGCGATTCGCATACCTATTCTGCGATCGCATAATGCACCATAAAACTTTCCTCCAGAATTGTTTTTGTGCTGGATCTGTGAGGGGTTATGCGGTCCGCAAAATGATTATATGGCCGCATAATGGACCTCATAATGGTCCAAACGTTTTGCCCAAATTTTTGCCTCGGTCTGCGGCAGATATGCGGTCCGCAGATTAGTTCTGTGACCGCAGAAATTCCCTGTATTTCCAAAATGTTTCTTCAACTCCCTAATCCCTACAATCGCCAACACATAAGACTACTCTGGTACCACGAAACCTTGGGTTTCAGGTAAAATTTTATGGGGCCTTACAACATACATACTTCCATAAACTCGTGAATCAAGAGAGGGACACGCACATTGCATTAGGTGATTTGGATCACTCAAGAGTCATCGTGAATTTAGGTATTGTAGGCGTATGAAAATCAAGAAAGTCGAGGGGGCTATGCGTAAGATGAGCAGGGACAGAGCGATCGGTTCGGATGAGATCTAATGGAATTTAGGAAGCACATTGGCAGGGCAGGCTTAGAGTGGCTCCCTGGAGGGGGCTATACGTAACGTTATTTTTAGAATGAAGAAGATGCCTAACGAATAAAGGTAGAGCATGGTGATGTCGTTGTACAAGAGCAAACGTGATATTCAAAATTGCAATAACTATAGGGGCATCAGTCATACCATGATGGTTTTGGAGACGGTGATGGAAATGAGGTAAGGAGGTCTGTGTCTATTTTGGAGAACCAATTCAGATTCATGCCAGGTCGTTCAACTACGGAAGCCATCCACTTTATCAGGAGGTTGGTGGAACATACAGGGAAAGGAAGAAGGATTTGCATATGTTGTTTATTAACCTAGAAAAAGCATATGATAAATTCCCAATAGAGATTCTATGGGGATGCTTAGAGGCTAGGGGTGTCCATGTAGTGTACATTAGAATGATTAAGTACATGTATGATGGATCTAAGACTCGAGTGAGGATAGTGGAAGGATACTCATATCATTTTTCGGTTATGATGGGGTTACACTAAGAATCTGCGTTTAGCCTATTTTTATTTGTCTTGATAATGGATGTACTGACGCGCCACATTTAAAAAGAGGTTCCATGGTGTATGCTATTTGCATATGACATTATACTAATTGAGGAGACGAGAGACTACTAACGAGAAGTTGGAGGTATGAAGACAGACCCTAGTGTCTAAAGGTTTTAAGTTGAGCATGACTAAGATAGAATATTTGGAGTGCAAGTCCAACAACGGGACGTAGGAAACATGCATGGACGTGAGTCTTGATTCACAAGTCATCCCCGAGAGAGCAAGTTACGAGTATCTAGGGTCTGTGATCCAAGAAAATCGGGAGATTAACGAGGATATCACACATCGCATTAGAGCCGGGTGGATGAAATAGAGGTTAGCATCTAGCATTTTGTATGACAAAAAAGTTCCACCAAAACTCAAAGGTATGTTCTAAAAAGTAGTGGTTAGACCAACTATGTTGTATGGAAAAGAGTGCTGGCCAGTCAAGAATTCACATATCCAGAAGATGAGAGTAGCTGAAATGAGGATGTTAAGATAGAGGGCATACCGGGTTGGATAAGATTAGAAATAAAGATATCCGGTTGAAAGTGGGAATGGCCTCCGTGGAGGATAATATGCGAGAAATGAGGTTTCGATGGTTCAGGCATGTGAAGAGGAGAAGCACAGATACCCCAGTGAGGAGGTGCGAGCGGTTGGTTTGGACGGGATGGAGTAGAGGCGGGGGAGACCTAAGAAGTATTGGGTTGAGGTGATCAGGAAGGACATGACACGACTTTAGCTTAGCCAGGACATATAACCCTTGATATGAGGGTGTGGAGGTCGAGGATTAGGCTAGAAGTTTAGTTGATAGTCGAGCGTTTTTGTAACACCCCGAAAACATTCTAAGTGTTTTAAGACCATTAAGAAGATTGGCGGGTGCTAATTATATTAATTCGTATATGAACAAGATTAATAATATGAATGATATCAATTGATCATGATAATATATGTATGAGGTGCATTAATAATGGTTTATGGTCCAAGAAGATCCCTAAGGCTAAGTCAAGTTGAAAATTATATGATGGGGTAAAGTTTCAAGTGAGTTAGCACAAGACTTAACTTTGAATGATTATAAATCTCAAGATATGAAATATAAAAATAAAGGTCTATGTGTCTAGTTTCTAATGCTTCAAATTGTTCATCATTTGGAGGTATTTACAAGGACTTATGACCTTGTTACTAAAAGGTAGCAGAATAGCTACATGAGTCTCGCGTAGCCTACGCACCATGTGCATGCAAATCCAACAGGTGCCAATTGAAGAGGAATGGAAGGCCACCCTGCGTAGCCTACGCACCCATCAAACCCATTTTTAAAATATAGAAATAAGGGGTTTAGAGAGATAAAGAGTTAGTTCTTCAACTTGGAATTGATTTCTAGAGAGAAGGAGGAGCTCTTCCACTATGTATACACTTCAAGGTAAGTTAATTTGGTACAAGGATAATTATATTACACCATTTAGTGATAACACTAACACTATTATGGATCAAATCCATAGAAAATGAGTTGAATCTTTAAGAACAACAAAAAGAGGAAAAATGAGATTCTTCCACCAAGAGATAATCCCTTCACTTGAGCTTCGTATATATGTCATACTGGAGTATGAGCAGCATCTTTATGAGTATTATTTGATGTTGTAATGGGATATTGTATGAACCCTAAGGGCGGGCCATGAAAATGATATTTTGGGCAAAGAAGAAGATGAATAGTGATGAATTGATATAAATAAAATTGTTTTGAGTTTCTAATGATTCCAATAGAATTGATAACTTAATTGATGAACGAATTGAATAGGGAATCACCATTTGGACAAGATGCAACACTAGTTCTTGAAATGGATATTCTTGAACCTAGGGTTTTGTTGGAGAAGACAATAAATAGTGACTTCATGATGTTGGATAATTAACATAGTGCTATTAATGACTCCAAATGAGTATTAAATGATTAGAATAGAATTTAATAGGCTAATCGGTGAGCCTATTGGATAATTTGGGATGGTTGTAGGCTTGTTGCCGAATTGTGAAGCCTAAATGAATATTTATGAATCTTTTCATATTTGTATTGATGTAGTTAGGATATCTAATAGTAGATACTGAATTGCGGGCGATATTTGGGAATTTTAATTAATTGGATCATTGTAGTATTTTTGGAGCTTGAAGGTTGAGGTAAGTTGATTAAAACTTGCTCTTCTTGAGGGATTCTCCCCAGACCCCACTTCTGGTATTATACTGGGTGGTTGTTGTTGTTATTTCTTCTTGAGGATTCTCTTTAAAAACATGTCTTAAGTTGATATATTGTATTATTTATAAATGTGCATCCGTACATGTGGGGACAAGCGGGAAAGATGTCACCATGTGTTTCTACATTGTTGCTTATGAAGTTCATGTAATTTTATAAAAATGTTATTTTTAAAACTTGTTGGCAAAATTACACTTCAGAAAATTCTTATAAGTTTTATTAAAACTTATTTGTTGATAAGAGTATAAAATGTTTGAGTGCTAAATATATGTTTTCATGAAAAAGTTTATCTTTTGAAATTACAACAAAGGAAGCACTTGTTGTATCTTTAGATTGATGGTAATTGGTAAAGGCTTTAACATGAAAAAGGATATTTATTTGATTTTGTTCAAATGGTTTAGATTGGCTATGAAAATCATGATTTGATAAAAATAGATTCTTTGAGACAATTATGTTATGAATATATTTTTGATATGTCAATTGTTTTGGGAGTTACTAGTGGAGACCACCGAGATTGGTTCTAATGTTGAATTCGTTACCATAAAATTATGCGTGCCAGTGTAGGGACACATTCCAAGGCAAAGCCGAGTTTTGTGGAATAAAGTCCCCTATTGAGAGGGCAGATGATCATTACTTAAAGTAATGAGGTTAAGTCGACTCGTACGTCACTACGGGAAGTCGCCCAGACAAGGTCAAATACTTGTTGCTAGGATGATCACCTGGTATGTAACGACCTGACCGGTCATTTTACTTTCTAGAAACCCGTAACCCCAAATAAGACTTTCCGTATATACTTTTAATATTTTATGACTTGCAGGGATAGTTTGTTCGAGATTGGGAAGAGTTCGGGTTGAAATCAGAGCACTTGGTTTCATGGTTTGGCTTTAAAAAGCTAAGTTTGACTTCGGTCAATATTTTGAGTAAACGACATCGAAATCAGGATTTGACGGTTCCAATAAGTTCGTATGATAATTTCGGACTTGGGCATTTATTCGGATCAAGTTTTGAATGACCCAGAAGTATTTCGGCGCCTAATAGTGAAAGTTTACTCTTTGAAGGTTTTAAAGTTCTTTAAATTTAGTTTGAAGTAGGATTTGATATTATCGAGGTCCAATTGGAATTATAAGACATGGAATAGTTCTGTATGGTAATTTAAGACTTGCACGCAAAATTTTGTGTCGTTCCGAGTAGTCTATGTATGGCTTAGCGCATTCGGAGTAAGTTGGATGAACATGAAGTTCATAAGTTGATTCGAATTGGTTTAGGGTGTGATTCTTAGTTTTGATATTGTTTTATGCATTCCTAGGGTTCGAGCGAGTTTGTTTTATGATTTAAAACTTGTTGGTATGTTTGGGCGGGGGCCTCGGGGGCCTCGGGTGTCAATCGGACTAGGAACGGACCAAGTTTGGACTAGGAAAAAGAAGAGATGAAGCACCAGGTTTCTGGTGTAATCGCACCTGTGGAGGGCTAGCCGCAGGTGCGAGCTCGCATAAGCGAGCCATGGACCGTCGAAGTGGCGCAACCCATGCTGCCCAGTGTTTGCAGAAGCGGCAAGATGACTGCACCTGTGGATGTGCAGGTGCGAAGAGGGGGTCACAGAAGTGAAAGGGATCGCAGGTGCGACAAGCTCACCGCAGAAGCGATCTCCCACCTGCAGAAGCGAAACCAGCCAGACTCAGGCACCTCCGCATAAGTGGACCTTGGTCCGCAGAAGCGATGCCATAGATGCGGCCTAGTGACCGGAGATACAAAATCGCTAGAGGCAGTGTGGTTATTTTAAAATGGGACTTAGGCTATTTTGAGTGTGTCACGCCCCAAATTCAGGGAGCGCGATCGGCGCTCAACCGAGTGAACCCGGCCGAGCAAGCCTATTAGATTTCCTTCTACCCAAACTCATCCATGAATAAAAATGAGATGTAGTCCATTAATCAAACATTGAAAAGATTTTATTAACAACTCCCATTTCATTTCCATTAGCAGCTTCACTCATAATTTTCAAAATATTACGAGTTTATAGATATAATAAACAAAAACACGTTTTCCAAATACCAACTTTTCTAGTTCAATTTCCCACATAAAACACCACCCACAACCTGTCTACGGAGCCTCTAATTACAATTGAAGAGTAATGTGGAAATGCTGGCAATAAGGCCCCAGATATACCTCAAAAAACAAAGTACAACATCAAATGATATTAGGCCCGGAATAGGGTAGGGCTCACCAAAACCTGCTGAATAGGGAGTAGCTGCTAACGAAGACTAAAGTTGCCTGCTGATGAACCACCTGCATCCATTGAAGATGCATCGTCCCCCACAAAAGAGACGTCGTTAGTACATATAGAATAGTACTAGTATGTAAAGCTAAATGTCCTCTTTCAAAATAGAATGCCTAGATAAGAAAGGGAAAATCATAGAAACAACAAGCCACACTCAACAATATCCAAATTTTCAGTTAAAACATAATAATTTTCAAAATACAAACTTAATATACAATTTTGGTTGGGAGATTATTAGCACCGATATACCACCATCTTTGTTAGAATGGAGTCCGATCATGCCCGTTTGGCTAGGTCATCTCCCCACGAACAATGTGCTTTTACATGTGATGCGAAAGAAAGTTGTTATCAAGATTAGTACCACCATATCTCCACCCGATCAGCTAGGTCGCCTTCCCACATATGCCGTGTAGGTTGACTTTTTCAATTCACAGTTATTACCAGTTTCAATCCAATGAAGGAGAATAATCATAATTTCACCAATATTTAAATTTCATCCCAAATAAGGGGAATAATCACAATCCACCCCTACTCTGGCACGTGTAGTTTCAGGTGTGTGCCTTATGACCCACCCGTCCTCGGTTTTGCTAATGATTCTCCCAAAAATAATTATTGATTTGCACACAAAGGTAACATAAATACAATTGTACTCATCTCAACATATTTCACCTTGTATAAATTCTCATTAGTATTTCTAGTCACTTATAACAACAATAATCCCTTGGATCATTTGGCCATTCACAAGATTCTTTATTCCAGGCATGGTGGCCGTATTTCATATTCCATACTTTCACCTCTTTAAATTTCAAAGATCACCATCAAATATCAACATATAGAATATTTCAGCAATCATATACCTCAAATTCATTGGTAATGGAAACTTTAAACACAAAAGTTTTCTTCCCAAAAAATGGGACATACCGACCAGTAATAGAAATATATATCAAAATCATACACAATCAATATACTATTTATTCGTGCAATACTCTTTACTAGAAATGATAATATACAATTTCAACGCCTGAGTATATGAGAACTCGATCCACACTGGATATATTTATAAAGCAAATCATTAGTTAAAATAGCCACTTATGGGCATGAATTGAGTACAAAAGCTTTTAGGCAATTTTATTTTCGAAATCATTTTTAAACAGTTGAGTCGAGGCTCATTTCATAATCTTTATCACACCCTCTCATTTCATTGGCACCACTAGCCATAATTATAACATAAATTCTTGACACGTTGGCCACACTCTATATTCCCAATTCACTTATTTTACTTCCAACCATCTTTATAGATTATCAACAATAAGATATTTCCAATCAAGACTTAGGTACACATATGAGCAATTAAGAGTCTTAAGCATATTGAGATTTTCTCATACAATTTGGCATCATAGCCTTTATTTGAAACATAACTCAAAGACATAGCATTTTAATACACATATCATTCTTGAACGCATTCCCAAAGGATAACATAATGTGATAGGAACATTCGAAATACGTTTTGAATACATAATTCTTGACACTTTGCTTATTTGAGACAATCGAATTTATTGGGAACATCTCGGAATATAGAATAAGGAACTTGAGACAAACATACTTGAAACTTACGGGAACATCATGGAATTCAATTCTAAGAGAGTAGTTTAGCCAACATACATCACTTTGAGCTTTTCTTTAATTACTACAGTATTCCGAAAATTCTAGCAATCCCAATCTATTTTGAGATATAACAAAATTAAACACAAATTAGGAAGATATTCATGGTTTCATCTCATTTGAGCATTTTATCAAATACTAGGTGTGCAAATTTGGCTACAAGGTTCTTCTACAAGATTTCTTTCATTCCACAAACCAATCTTTACTTATTTAAGCTCAAAAATCTTTCTACAAACCTTATTGGTACATACATGTATACATAATAATCTCACACCCAATATATATACTTCTCATGACCTACTTTTAATCCAAATCCCGAAATTTAGGGCTAGGGAGTAGAATCTTACCTATTAGATGAAGATCTTGTAAAATCTTCAAGCCTTGAGCAAGAATTGATGAACAAAATAGCTAGGTCTTCTCTTTCTTTCTCTAAGATAGCTCTCTCCTCTCTATAAAAAATCACATTTTACCTTCTAAAATGACCCCTTAAGGCCTTGTATCAAAATTGGATTGGATATAAAAATTTCCAAAAATGACCCCCGAAGTCAATTATGTGGTACAATTGTGCTATAGCATAATTATTTTGTGGGCAGCAGAATTGATTATGTGACCAGCACAATCAATTATGTGATAGCATAATCAATTAAGCGATAGCATAATAGTTTTTTTAAAATTCGTGTTATACCCCATGTTTTCAGACATGGAAGTACGCCATAAGTAAATTGATATAAACTCGAAAATGAGATGTCACATCCCGCATTTTCGTACGTTAAAGTTTTATCGTAAGCTAATCGGTGTAAGTTCGGGAATGAGATTATTTGGAGATTGTAAGCATTATGCTACTTCAAACAAGTGATGAGTCAATTCGTGAAGGTGAGAGGGTAAGCAAATCGAAAAAAATGAATTTTCGTCGAAGTTTGACATTTTAAGATAAAATACGATCCAAGCTACAATACCCCGTATTTATGGACTAGTGTCATACAAGGTACCACGTGACCATAATAGAAAGGTGTGCAAAGTGTGTTAAAAGTGAGTAGTATTTTAAGTAATTTAAGATAATTCCTAATTATGTAGATAATTGGGTAATTATAGGATAATTGGGGAATTAACAAGTTAATTAATAATTAGTGGATGACTATTTAAAGTCTTTGGACAAAGACTAAGCCAAAAACGTGGCAGCAAGTTGAGTCTTAATCAAGCCAAAATTGTGACTCTTTGGCTTAGATTGCAAGGTGGCAAAACTTGAATAAGTCTTTGGCCAACTAAGCCACAAAGTGGGGCCCACAAGCTTACAAATTTAAGAGATCTCCTTACCTTATCAAGGTTGGATACTAAGATTTCTAAAGTAACGGATGAGGGCTCAAATAAATTGTTTGAAACTTCATAACATGATAAGAACGTGAGATTGGCAATCTTTAAAGAAATGATTGAAAGATGACTTTTCAAATTCAAGATTTGCCTTACTCACAAGGATATGGAATTCACAAAAAGCCATAAAGACTCTAACGTTATTGCTTCAGTAAGTATATTACAAGGTTGTGATCAAATTCACAAATTGATCATACGGAATTTGCTACAAAAATTCATACGAGATTTCATAAGGTAATAGCAACGGAATTTTGCGATTCTAAGGGAGTACAGTACAATCTTTCTCAAGAATATCATACGGATATTTTCCTACTTGGATCCGCCATTACGCGTTGTCGCAATCAACGGTGTTAAAGGTATTGTCAAGAAAATCGACTCAGGTATGTTAAGGTTATCCCTTCTTTCTTTTTGGCATGATCCAAATGATACAAACGAAACGAGCAAAATACGCAACTTTCATAAATGACTCTATTCATAGAAATATTAGGATGTCTATATTCTTGATTCTCCCTGTGTCCTATTATTATATCTTCTGTTCATGGGTCTCAGAAAAATACGTATTTGATAAAGTTTATCCGACAGGCATATTATTTTTATGACAAAAGAAATCTTATTAACGTGTTTCATATGCATTTCATACATTTATATATGCACATTGCCCCATGACTAGATAGCATTATATACGCGTATATATATGTATATATATGTATATGGGATATGCAAAAGGTTACGGCATTATATACGCACCACCACCTAATCAGCTAGTATACGTTGATGAATTGCCCACAGTGGCCGAGATAATATAACGGGATACCCTGAGAGGCTTGATGATATTATGAATGCATATACCTATGCAGGGTATGACATTTATATGCATATGCATGACATTATAAATATAAAGTGATTCACAAAGTTATTCAGATATACATGTCGAGTCTTTTACTCTATGTTTCTCTCATGTCTATTGTTTACTGATTTTTATTCCTTACATACTCGGTACATTATTTGTACTGACGTCCCTTTTGCCTGGGGACGCTGCGTTTCATGCCCGCAGGTCCCGATTTACAGGTTATGAGACTCCAAGTAATCTATTAGCTCAGCGAAAGGTGTTGGTGCGCTCCATTTGCTCTGGAGTTGCTTGTTTGGTCAGTATGATTTAGACGTGTGTTGTTTGGTATGACGGGGCTATGTCCCGACCTTTATGAAAAATATAAATTCTTAGAGGCTTGTAGACAGATGTCATATACGTAAAAGATTGTACAGCCTTGTCGGCCTATGTTCAGTGTACGAGTGGTTATTTTGGTCTTATAGGCCCGTATGTCTTATGTATAAGTTGATATTTTCATGTTGTATTCTACTTATCTCATAGCAGCCTCTCTGACTCAGTTATCTATGATAGTATGATATGAAAAGATACATTATATTGGTACTCGGTTGAGTAAGGTACTGGGTGCCCATCGCGGCCTATCGGTTTGGGTCGTGACAAAAGTGGTATCAGAGAGTTATGTCCTAGGGAGTCTACTAGCCGTGTCTAGTAGAGTCTTATTTATGGGTGTGTCGTGCACCACACTTATAAGCAGGAGGCTACATGGCATTTAGTACTGTCGCTCTTTCTTTAAACTCTAGATCGTGTGGTAGAGCTCAGTTGTAAGAACTCAATTTTCTAAACTCTATCTTATTCATAATACGACGATGCCTACATCCAGAAAGACGGCTGGTAAGAGATATAACTCTGGAAGAATTGAGTCATAGGAGCTCGATTTTTGCATCATCTTTATGATGGATAAATATGAGATATTCAGCAGATCATGTGTGTACTAAGATTTGTAAGCTTCTGGAAAAGGATCCCTAAGGCTTGAATATCTATCCACCCGTATGGTAAAAGGAAATGAGAGGTTCAGAAGGTAGATATAAGCTTCAACAAGTAAAGGAAGCAAGATTAAAAAGGGTACGAGGTACCCAGCTAGTGAAGATTATCATTATTTACCATTCAGGAAGGGAGATATAAGCATTTTAAGTTACCTTCAACAGTAGTAGAGGTATGTACAATCGGCCACACCCATCTCATTTATGCCCTATGGGAGCTAACAGAATTAGTATAAGGGAAGGCAGGATGTCAGGATCTAGCTGGGGTTAGGGTAACCCAAAATGGTGGATGGATTGTTAGCGTTAACTGACATTTTCGAAGGATATTACAAATGTGCTAATAGATCTCCTTGTGAGACATCCAGATGGTGCACTCTAAAATGGTACAGCTAGATATGAGTACTACAAAGATAGGCATTAGAAGCCTGGAAGGGATAAATATTATCTTAGTATGACTCCCGTCCCTAGTAGAGAAAGAATGTTAGGCAACCCGAAGATCTAGTAGATGGAGCAAGGGGAGCTAAAAGCAAAAGAATGTCTTGTTCGATTTTTCAGAATAAAGTGATAGACATAAATGTTAACGGAAAATAAGAAGAGAGTTAATGAAGCATTATGAGTAAGATGTGATACATGGATGACAACGGTAGATCAAAACGATGATAGTATTACAGAGTCTATAGTCAAGTGAAGGAAAAGATGAGAGGTGACAGGCCTTGAGACAAAAAAAAGTATAGGCCATAAAGTCATATCCGCATTTTGAGAAACAAGTTCGTGACTCCAACACGACTACCAGAAGAAAAAGTTAGACCCCAGAATAATAGAAATCAGTATAGGCTGGTGAACAAGATAAACTAAATATGAATTAGGGACTGAGCGATTTGATAATGGTCGACATCATGAGAATTTTGGATTTTGTTCCGGCGATAATAAAATGGAAAACAGAAGAAGATTCATAAGAAATTCAGAGAATGGTCATTCAAAAAGACACTTTCCTAAAGCAAGTAATGGTTAAGCTTAAGGGAATGTATGTTCCAGTTATACTAAGTGTCACCCTCGTGAGTAAGGAGTTTTATTATCCTTGGTATAGAAGGATTACCGCAAGGAGCCTAAGGGTCATCGATGATGTGAAAAGACGCCAAAGATGAAGAGCTAAAATATCTATAGGTAGATCCTCGTGGCTCCAACTCCTAGTACTCCCCTAAAGGGGGGAATATGGAGTGAAGTGGGATTAAGTCAGAATTAAGTGGTTCTAGTAACTATGCATTAATGAAGGAAGAATGTGATAAGAATGAGAAAGGGATAAGATTGCACTTATTCAAACCCTACAGACATGCTACGATTCCAGAACATTATGCAAACACGACGTCAAGGAAAAAAGGTAAGGGTTCCTGCCTCAGATGTTATTGATATAAGAATGAGACAATGAATAGTTAGTAGTTGATTCAGGAAGAGCCTAGTTATGGCTAGACAAGAGGATACAAACAAATCAACAGATCGTGCAAGATAAACATAGTGAACCCCAACATGGGGAATTCAGTCTCACAGATATGACATTGTAATACTTGAGAAATATTCAGATATGAATTGGGATATTTAAAAGTATCAAATGAGTATTACGGGAAGAAAAGAGAGTGCCACTGGGAAAACAGTCAAAATATCAGTCCAGAAGCAACCCTACAAGCACAAAGGCATGGAAGTAAGTAACTACGGATAATCATAGGCAAGGAAGGACATCAAAAGGTCCGTCGAATATAAAATGTATTAAGCTTATAGCTTTACAAGAGTCAGAGGATCCTCCCTAAATACTACAATGAAAGACTAGATAAGGAAGTAAGGAAGAAGGCTTCAACCTAAGCTCAGTAACCTAAGGAGAAAATGGTCCTATAACAACAGTCTCACAACAACATTGTATGCACTCCATAAATAAATGACACCTAGCGTGGCTAATGAGCGGGAAATGAAACCAAAATTAATATTGCACAAAATTCCAACATGCATGGGAACTAAGATAAGCTAAGTATGCGCACAACAAGGGGCAGAAAGACCAGGAAAAGTAAGTGCTTACAGAAAGCTGAGATGGAATGAAAGGAATTATTCGATCAATGATCCAAAGTTAGTTACGTTATGAACGCACTCAAAATTTCGGAGTATTATCCATGAAACATGTTTGTTGACAATCATGCAGTTGTAGAAGACTCTGGTATAAGTTAAAACAAAGAATTGAGTCCAGGTCATAGACAAGGGATTGAATTGTTAGATGATGGTATCACGGATAGTCCATAATATCTATGAAAGGCTAAAGTAATAACTAATACCATAAGCCACAAATCGGAAGATAGCTTAAGCCTACATAAAGGTTGATCAGAGGGAAGAGAAAACTAAAGAGTTACACCAACTAAGTAAATCAGGAGTCTAATTATTGGATCTGGAAAATTATAGACCTCGCGATTGAGAATATTGCAGGATCACTCTTAAATATCAGAGGTACAAGAGAGATAGTACAATAGCCATATTTTATAATAGCTCTACGATAAAGCCAGTCAGAAGAGTACCAGCCTCTTAAGACGTCAGTATGAAGCTCTCACCGGATTGTGTATGCAGTAGAGGTGCAAGTATTATAATAGAGCTTCAAGTTGTGGATGTGAATTATACCTGTGCTAAAGCGAGGTCATGAAAGAGATAGAAGACGTGATGCAAGATTTTAAGGTAAGTAAGGTAAAGGTGAACAACATACGAGATACTTAAATCCAGAAGGTTACGAATAACCCATACTGCAGATAGAAGGTTAGAAGTGCTGGGATTCAGTATCCAAGAATGGTAGCGGCGTCGTTAGTGGCATATCTTCCAACCTATGGTTTCTAAGTATCGAGAAGTCTAATTAAGAGAGTAAAGAAGAGTTAGAGATGATGTGATGTCTCGCTTGATATTCCGGGGTGACATAAGGAAACCTATGATGCAAACAAGTTGAAGGAAGGTTGCGAGTAGTATAAATAGATATGTGTAGGTCGCAAGCTAAAGTATGGTAAAGCGACAAGGTTTTAGGAAGACAGGAGTAAGGATAAGAAAGGGCGAGGGAGAAGGCGATGAGAATGGATAAGTCCTCAGGATTAAGGCCATGAAAACAAGAGAGCTGATGATTTCTCTAAGTTATAGAAAGCTCAGTATAGCCTGAATAAACTCAAAGGAGTCAAGACTAATAGCATCTAGAAGAGATGGAATGCTGCTCTGATTTTACAATGAGAGTGTAATTGTAATAGATAAAAAATGACGTTTGGGCCTTCGATTGAGTAATGATTTAAAGAGGATTTCATGAAATAAATGGGATTAGAATACCCCTCACAATATGAATCATGTTAGGATGCTATGAAATACAGTTATGGAAGCATGGTATCGCCCCCAAGTGGATCAATCTAATCATTTCAGATGTTCCCCGTTGAGACGTGAGCCTTAGCGGCAGTGTTACATAAGAGATCAAGTTATCAGTGGCAGATGATAGATCAACATTAAGGTGAATCAACAATGGATGAACAAAAGTCACACAGTATGAGATGAGATTAGGCCGTTATTCTTAAGATGAACAGTAATGAGGAAGCATTAAAGGACATATATTTATACATATGGGATAAACAACGAACGTAACCTGAAATTTGGTAGTAGACCTCAGTAACGATAAATTGAGGTAAGAGGTAGATGTAGTAAAGTCATACGAATAGATAACCGAGTCTATGAAATAAGATATGACAATATTCATAAGTTCAACAAAGTACCGAGCAGAGAACTTTAATGTACTTATAGATGCCCAAAGGGACATCTTATCAAGCTCTGTATATGCTTACAAAGTGAGGCCTAGAGATTGGCTAAACACCTGGAGGAAAGAAAGGAGAGAAGAGTCGCATAGGTGCACTTACAAGGTCAGAGTCGTAAAAGCTGCATGACAGACGGTAGCAACAGTCCGACCACAAGTCGTGGTATGAGAAAGAGGTCTAAAGGGGGGAATGCCCTGACCTTTGAGATTATTTACATAACAGTTGCTTAGATGGCAAGGAGAGTACTAAAGTATTCAGAAGACATAGGTTATGAAAATGATAAGTGCATCATTCGACATTCGAGGACAAATGTTCCAAAGGGGGGAATGATGTTACACCCCATGTTTTCATACGTGGAAGTACGGCATAAGTAAATTGATATAAACTCGAAAATGAGATGTCACATCCCGCATTTTCGTATGTTAAAATTTTGTCGTAAGATAATCGACGTAAGTTCGGGAATGAGATTATTTGGAGATTATAAGCATTATTCTACTTCAAACAAGTGATGAGTAAATTCGTGAAGGTGAGAGGGTAAGCAAATCAAAGAAAATAAATTTTCGTCGAAATTTGACATTTTGAGATAAAATATGGTCCAAGTTACAATACCCCGTATTTATGGACTAGTGTCATACAAGGTACCACATGACCATAGTAGAAAGGTATGCAAATTCTGTTAAAAGTGAGTAGTATTTTAACTAATTTGAGATAATTCCTAATTATATGGATAATTGGGTAATTATTAAATAATAAAAGAATTAATAAGTTAATTAATAATTAATGGATGACTAATTAAAGTCTTTGGACAAAGACTAAGCCAAAAAACGTGGCAGCAAGTTGAGTCTTAATCAAGCCAAAATTGTGACTCTTTGGCTTAGATTGCAAGGTGGCAAAATTTGAATAAGTCTTTGACCAACTAAGCCACAAAGTGGGGCCCACAAGCTTACAAATTTAAGAGATCTCCTTACCTTATCAAGGTTGGATACTAATATTTCTAAAGTAACAGATGAGGGCTCAAATAAATTGTTTGAAACTTTATAACATGATAAGAACATGAGATTGGCAATCTTTAAAGAAATGATTGAAAGATGACTTCTCAAATTCAAGATTTGCATTACTCACAAGGATATGGCTTCAGTAAGTATATTACAAGGTTGTGATCAAATTCACAAAGTGATCATACGGAATTTGCTACAAAAATTCATACGAGATTACATAAGGTACAATCTTTCTCAAGAATATCATACGGATATTTCTCTACTTTGATCTACCGTTACGCATTGTCGCAATCAATGGTGTTAAAAATATTGTCAAGAGAATCTACTCAGGTATGTTAAGGTTATCCGTTCTTTCTTTTTGGCATGATCCAAATGATACAAACGAAACGAGAAAAATATGCAACTTTCATAAATGACTCTATTCATAGAAATATTAGGGGTGTCTATATACTTGATTTCCCATGTGTTCTATTATTATATCTTTTGTTCATGGGTCTCAGAAAAATACGTATTTGATAAAGTTTATCCGACAAGCATATTATTTTTATGACAAAAGAAATCTTATAAACGTGTTTCATATGCATTTCATGTATTTATACATGCACATTGACCCATGACCAGATGGAGTTATATATGCGTATATATATATATAT
>AWOL01S0077447.1:0-30479 GCA_000715115.1 Nicotiana otophora | reverse complement strand
GAAAAAGGTTATGGCGTTATATACGCACCACCACCTGATCAGCTGGTATACGTTGATGAATTGCCCACAGTGGCCGAGATAATGTGATGGGATGCCCTCAGAAGCTTGATGATGGTATGAACGCATATACCTATACATGGTATGATATTTATACGCATATGCATGACATTATAAATATGAAGTGATTCACAAAGTTATTCAGATATACATGTCGAGTCTTTTACTCTATGTTTCTCTCATGTCTATTGTTTACTGATTTTAATTTCTTACATACTCGGTACATTATTTATACTGACGTCCCTTTTGCCTAGGGACGCTGCGTTTTATGCCCGCAGGTCCCGGTAGATAGGTTATGATCCCTCCAAGTAAGCTATCAGACCAGCGAAAGGTGTTGGTGCGCTCCATTTGCTCCGGAGTTGCTTGTTTGGTCAGTATGATTTAGACGTGTGTTGTTTGGTATGGTGGGGCTATGTCCCGACCTTTATGATAAATATAAATTCTTAGAAGCTTGTAGACAGATGCCATGTAAGTAGATGATTGTACGGCCTTATTTTGGTCTTATAGGCCTGTATGTCTTATGTATAAGTTGGTATTTCATGTTGTATTCTACTTATTTCACGGCAGCCTCTCTGGCTCAGTTATCCATGATAGTATGACACGAAAGAGATACGTTATGTTGGTACTCAGTTGAGTAAGGTACCGGGTGCCCATCGCGGCCCATCGGTTTGGGTCGTGATAATTCGTCCGTCTCTGCTCTACTTTGCGATGCTTATGCGGTCCGCGGAACCGTTTTACAGTCGCAAAATTGATCGGAGAGCTAGCCTTTGGGAATTTGTTCATAACCTCTTGTAGGTGTGTCCAAATGATGAACGGTTTAAAGCGTTAGAAACTAGACTCGAAGATCTTTAATTTGATAGGTTGTCCATCACATACATCCTTATATATATGTAGATATGTTTGTCCAAAGTTTGGTATTGTGCCTACTCATTTGGAATGTTAGTCTAACATGTAATTTCCAACTCGACTTAGGGCTCTCCTTAGACCTCACATCACTTATAATATGTCTTGTACACTTATTATCATATTCAATTGATATCCATCATATTAATAGTCCTCGTCTACACATAAAATAATATAATTAGCACACATCAACTTTCTTAATATCGCTTAAGTACTTCTAAAGTTTTCCGGAGTGTTACAGAGTGCATTTATTGCATACTTGGGCGATTTTGGAGCTTCAAAAAGGGGTATTTCAACCTAGCTATTGAAGGTAAGTAATTTCTACCTAATATAAGTTTAATACATAGATTATGGGTAGATTTTAAACATGTAAATTTGTAAAAATTGTGAGTTTAGATGAAAAACATAGGTTTTTGATAAAAATGGGATTTAACCACGAAAATAGTTATGGAATTTAGTGAAAATTATATATTTGAGTTCATGAGGTTATGGATAACAACTTTATTCAAAGATTTCTGGAATCCGGGCACGTGAGTTTGGGGGTGAATTTTAGGGATTTCTTCAATTAGGGTTGGAAAATCACTTTAATAGTTAGGATATGAACTTTTAACATGTATTGATTATTTTATATAACATTTGACTAGTTTCGAGTCGTTTGGCACCGAGTTGAGGGTTTAAAGCATAATTGTGGACCAGAAAGTAAGCTTTGAGACGGGTAAGTCACTTTTCTAACCTTGTAAGAGGGAACTCATCCCCTTAAGTGTGTTTTATTGTAAATTATCTGTATGGGGAGCTACGTACACACTAGGTGAAGAGAGTCCGTGCGCAGCTACATTCCAAGTGATGTCCGGGTAGTCTTAGGTCTACATCATGCCTTTGTTGACACTGTTATATGATCATGCTTTGTAATTGCATTGAATGAGAGCTGAGATTGAACAAGATTTAATGTTTCCAGTTTGGATTCCTTATGTTTGGAAAGAATTGAAGAATATTATGATAACTTTGAGAAATCTATGTTTACTCGCGTCGCAAGTATTTATTTCCGCGAGCGAAGTAAATATTTCCACTACTCTCTTGGGAGCGGGCCGTTCGCCTCGGCAGGTTAATATATGCATCTATGGTTCATGCCGTTCGACCCTCAGAAGTGCACATTTTATATATTTCTATATTGGATCGGGTCGTATGTCCTCAGCATAATTCGTGCATGATAAACCTTGGAGCCCAATTATAATTGATATTGTTTCATTGGCTTGAGAGACTAATTTTATTAAATGATGGAAATTAATTTAGGATTTAATATTAGTGAAAGAATTGTTCATTTATTTCTTGTTATTGAGTTTTCAGCTGTATTTATATAGTCCATGCTTAGTTATAAATTTCAGTATTCTATTGTTAGCCCATAGTAAGTGTCCGAGTCGACCCCTCGTCACTACTTCTTTGAAGTTAGACTAGATACTTACTGGGTACATATTGTTTATGTACTCACGCTACACTTCTGCAATAAATGTGCAGAATCTGAGGCAGGTGCATCTGAATATCAGTCCGGTGCGCATCCTTGATTCTACGAGACTTTGTGGTGAGCTGTCTTTCGAGCCGTTCTGCAATAGCCTAAGTCTTTCTTTGCCTTTATTATCTATCTATTTCACTTCAGACAATAGTATAGTATTCTTTTGTATATCCTACTAGTAGCTCATACACTTGTGACACCAAGTCTTAGAAGTTTTGCTAGTAGACACATGATGATTTTTAGGTTACTTTACTTATCTCATTTGCTCTTAATAAAAAAGGAATTTATTTTCTATCATCTTATTACACTTTTACGTTCTATTTATGCTCTAATTAAAAAGCAGCTATTTTAAAAATGTTAAGAGAAACAATCATATGGTTAGTTCATTGCTGGCTTGCCTAGCGGCAACGTTAGGCACCATCACGGCCTATAGGAGAAATTGAGTCGTGGCATAGTAATTGTTCATTATGTTGGTGTCGATATTGTGAACAACTAATTTTTGACCACACCTAAATTCTATATTATTTTAGTGTAAATATTTCTTTTCGGTCTAAGTTTGATATTTTAAATTTGTATCTTACTCTTAAGAGGTTTTATTTAAAAATAAAAAAATAAATTTAAAACTACAAAAATACTCACATTCGTAGAGTATACATTTTATTTCTAAAAACGAAAATTAAAAATATATATATGTTCATATATATGGTATCTTTTAATTAAAACTTTAATAAGTAAGCTATAAAATCTTTTTTAGTATATTTATCTTGGTGTAAAAAAGTGGTTGTTCAATATTATTATTTTTATAATTAACCTTATATTTTGAAATGAAAGACAAAAAAAAAAAAGAAAACATAATGAAGTTAGAAAAGTTTGTTAACAAACTTCCTGTAATACTCCATGCATAAGTTAGAATATTTAAGTCATTAGCATAATAAATAAATAAATAAAAAGGAGACCAAAAAAAAAAAAAGAATTACATGGGCTGAGGCCCACCATATTAAGGCATTACGGGGAGTTAGGGATTGGGAGAACCAACTTCAAACTTAAAGAAACAAAAGGGAGTAGTTACTGGAACAAAATTGGACGGCAATAAATTGACGAGCAAAAGTGAGGAAAATATAAGCTTTTGGTAGTAAGATTTACATTCAAAAGGAAGGAGAATTGAACCTATATAGAGGTCAATATTCCCTTTATTTGATTCTTCTTTAGTGTCACAATCCAATTTCACCTATAGATCGTGATGACGCCCAACACAACGGCTAGGCAAGCCAACTAGTAATTTAAACACATATTCAATTCTTTAAAATTAATCGAGTAATTAAACTCTTCTTACTTGCAAGAATTAAAAATAAATAAATCCAAAAATTCTACTAGTGTGTGCCAAGAACTGATGTCATAAGTGTATGAGTATCTAATAGATTATAGCAAATTTTTAAATACTGTCTGAAATAAAATAGACAGAATAAAATTTCAAGAAGAGGCACTGGTTGTTGCAGAATGGCTCAGAAGGGCAGCTCACTACTAAGCCTCAGGATATCGTGGGTGCGCGTCGATAGGTCCAACTATAGCACATGTCTCAGGACCTGCACAAAAAGTGCAGCAAGTGTAGCATGAGTACGTAAACAACGTGTACCCAGTAAGTATCAAGCATAATCTCGAAGAGGTGGTGACGAGAGGTCGACTTTGACACTCACTAAGGGTCAATAATAATAAATAAAATAAAAGTAAAAATATTTAAATCAACATGATTTATAGAATTAACAATAATTTTCTTTAACCAACAGAAATAATTAAATTCCTTCAAATGCCATAATTTTCCAATTTATTAATTTACTTCACAAGCTGCAATTAAAATAGCAAGGTATCGTGTAATATTTATTATTATTATTAGGCACGATATCTGCCGAGTTCGTACGGCTCGATCCAGAGTGTCGTGTACACTACCAAGGGACGTGCGACGCGATCCATAGATGCATCTATACTGCCGAGGCGTTCGGCCCGCTCCACAAGAAAGGAGGACATTTTCTTATGTACCTCCAAAATGAGAGTATATTTATTATAGGATTAATACGAGAGGATGCACAATTGCTTTTAACAATTAATTAATTTATACAAAAAATTAAGTATATTAGCTTTCCCTTCCTTAATATTTTTTTTTAACAATTCACAATATAGTTCAAATAATTTAATTAAGTAAAGGATACAATTTATACACGTAATTCATGATTTGAGTCCTAAACTATCCCGACTTTGGTATAGATAGTAGCTACGTACGGACTCTCGTCACGTCATATGTACGTAGCCCCCACAATTAGCAATAATTATTAATTTAATCACTTATGGGGTAAATTCTCCCTCACAAGATTAGACAAGAGACTTACTTTATCTCAAAGTTCACTTTTCGATCAAAATATCGCGAAAAACCTCAATTCGATGACGAAAATCCGAAACTATCCAAAAGTTATATAAAATAATTAATACATGTTCAATAATTCGAAATTCATCAATTAAATAGATTACCCTATCCAATATGGTAAAATTCCTAAATTCACCCCGGGCCCACGTGCCCGAATTTCGGAAATTATCGGAGAAATACGTTACCCATAATCTCAAGACCTAAAATATATAATTTACATCTAATTCCATAACCATTTTTGTGGTTAAAATCTCATTTTTATAAGAATCTAGGTTTTTCATATAAACCCTTGGTTTCTAAGATTTACCGGTTATAATCTACCCATAATCTATGTATTTAACTCAAAGTGTGTAAAATTAACTTACCTTCAAGTTGCTAGTTGAAATTCCCTCTCACAAAGCTCTGAAATCGCCCAAACATGGAAGAAAAACGGACTAAAAATGAACTGAGCCTCGTCCGTTTTTAAGGTTCTACCCAAGTAATGTTTTTCGCACCTGCGGAAATTCCTCGCAGGTGCGAGTTTCACTCGCCTGGACCAACTTCGCATCTGCCCACCCTACCTCGCACCTGCGCGTTTGCAGGTACGCCAAAATTCCGCATCTGCGGTCGATGACCTCCCCTTCCCTTTCCACTTCTGCGAACAAAACTCGCATCTGCGAGGGTAAAACCTGCGACTGTCCAAGCGCAGGTGCGATCGTACCAGAAGCAAAAGGCTTCAGTTCTTCCTCCAAATTCCAAAATTCGTCTGAGCCTCGTCCGGTTAATACTCGGGGCTCCCGGGGCCCTGCCCGAACATACCAACAAGTTTGAAATTATAAAACGGACTCGCTTGAACTCTCGAAACGTGTAAAACAACATCAAAACTAAGAATATACCCCAAACCAAATTGATTCAACTTAGAAATTTCAAATTCTTCAAACGTACTCTGAACGTGCTGAAATATACTTATACTACTCGGAATGACACCAAATTTTGCGTACAAGTCTTAAATCACCATACAGAACTATTCCCAAACTCGGAATTTCAAACGGACCTCTATTACTCCAAAATCTACTCCAAACCAAATTTAAAGAACATTAAACCTTCAAATAGGTGATTTTCACTATTAAGCGCTGAAACACTCCCGAGTTGTCAAAACCCCGATTCGAACATGCGCCCAAGTCCAAAATCATCATACGAACCTATTGGAACCGTCAAATCCCGATTCCGAGGTCAGTTTCCTAAAATGTTGACCGAAGTCAAACTTGGCCTTTTAAAGCCAAACTAAGAAATCAATTGCAACCCGATCACTTCTACATTCGGAACCAACCATCCCCGCAAGTCATAAATTAATAAAAGCACATATGAAGAGTTTTATTTAGGGGAACGGAGTTCTAAAAGTCGAAATAACCGGTTGGGTCATTACATTTAGTTTTCCGGTGGATTTCTTTAATCTCAATTTATGTGTTTATGGGATTCCATTGGGCATTTGAAATTTAAATTTTTAAAAAACAACCAATTATGGACAGTAGTGCTATTAAGTTTTAACTTATATACAGGGTTAAAAAAATTGAATAGTACAGTGGAAAAAGATATGATTGCCTGTTATTTAGATAATTTTGGACTAGTTCAAAATTAACCGTAGCATGGGTAGATACAACCTTGACAGATTGAGAATTAAAGATATTCTCATGAGGGTTGGATATTTCTATATTAGTTATGTATTAGACTAAACAAGAAAATTAACATGAGATCGATATGTCGTTATTATAGATTGAATGAAGATAGTCGTATGGACTGCTTGAGGTGACACATTTTGTATTTCGGCACGAGTATCGTGAGTAGTAATCTTACCACAATTTATGTTTTCATAACCTACATGGTTTATACTATATTTTGAAAATAAAATATGTTACCGAATGTTTGAAATTGCACGTGGGACAACTCCTTTACTTGATATGGTACTGCATAGTTTACTTGAGACGTTTACAATTATTTAAAAGGTTCTCACTGTTACTAGACATATTTTACTCTCACTTGAGATATGATTACCGGTACCGAAATTTAGATTACATGATTTGATAAGAATTAAAATGCCTTGTACTATTTTGAAAATGCTTCCATATGAATATTTACTCTTTACAAAGAAAAGTATAAATAGGAGGAGACTTTGAAGGATCCCGTAGCTAATAGCGAGTTTACAGTTTTCCCTCGAGCGGGGACCTACAGTTATATTTGACTTCTTTCACGAAGGGTCCATACAGTGATACATGTTACATGATCCTTTCTTGAAAACCTTTCAACATGAATGTTGATATTACACAGTGTTTACCGAACTTTCTACCGAATTATCAATTGATTTATACTACAGGAAACATATGATGAGACTGATTATTATTTATTATTTCTGTAAGGGCATTCTTACGATATTTTCTGTTTAATATACTAGCTTATTTCTGACTTATCCCCATTAAACACGGTTGTGGTTAAGTGTTATTACTCACTGAGCTAGCGACATACATCCCGCTATTAGTTTTATAGAGACAACAGTAGACGCAAGCAAGGATTCCGTTAATTAGAGTGAACGAGTTGGCAGTTCCTGGTGAGCCCCGCATTTATTCGCGGGGGGAGGGGGAGGGAAAAAATTATCATTTATTTGTTATAGTCTCTTTCTTGAAACTCTTAGAGTCGCTCCATAGTCATTTTTATGAATGTCATAATTATTCTTTTATTGATATAGGCTTGTGATACGTATTAGACTTTCCTACCGTATATTTAGAGATGAAATTAGTATTATTGTGTTGGGAATATTTCGTGAATGGGGATTATAACTTATTTGGTCGATATAGGTGGGTTGTGTTGATTTCTTAGACAGGTTTATTTTTGGATAGTCCTAAAATAGGGGAAACTCTGTCCGATGTTCTGTAAATTATCGATGAGGCTTACGTGGGAGCATTTGCTCCTAAGTGTCGGTCATGATCCTAAATTAGGTCGTGACAAAGTTGGTATCAGAGGCCTAGGTTATTCCTGTGACTAATGAAGCACACGTTAGTAGTAGAATCTCAATTATGGTTATGTAGCCGGCCATTCCTATAATCGTGATTCTGCGAGGGCGTGATAGGATGTGTCTTGTCTTTCTTACTTATTCCTCTGTACGTGTGTGACGATTAGGGTCAAATGACTAAATATGTAATTACTTATCCTATTTCTGTATGGCTCGGACCAATTACCCTATAATAGAATTTGGCTAGAGGTTCAAACTTCAAAGACGTCAAATTTTGCCAATAGACATGCAGCCATCTCCAAGCAAAGAAATGCTACATAAGTAGTATACAAGACCAGTGAAAGGTTCATTTTGCCATATGAGGTGCTTTCCGGTAAGATGCATAATAGAGTCCATTCATGAAATTTATACTAGTCCACCACTACAACGATAAAGGAGTGCTATCACAAAAAGGTACTTACCTCCAGGAAAAAGAAAAAAAATTGAGATCTTTATGGATATAATAGATAAACATGAGAAGAATGAGCAACAGAATAAGGGCTCTAAAGTCCTGATGCACCTTGAAGATTATGGAGAACACCAAAATGTTTTTAATAAAGTTCCAAAAGTTGAAACTACTAAGTTTACTATTTCTGATAATTCAAAGGATCCTTAAAAGTTTTAGTAAAATACTTACCACGTTATGAGCTATAGGATATTTCATTTAGAGGTCTATAGAACATGCAACTTTTAGACTAGAGAACATGGCGAATACATGAAATGCTACTATACTCTTAGAGATGCCAACAAGAGCAACACAACTAATTTGGGAATAATTTTACTAAAGTGTTTATGAATCACTTCCTTCTTGATAGTTTGTGACGTGAACTTACCTGCTAGATCATTTTAGAAATTGATTTAGACGTTGGGTATACTTATATATAACACCAAACTTTCTCAGCTAGATACGCAAGCAACATCTTATGTTTAGAGGCTTATTGAAAGGTTGGTTAATTGTTAAAACAAGATAGTAACTACATATATGCAGACTTAAACCTATTCAGTAGCAGTTGCACTTACCAGAAAAATTGAAAATATAGACATGATAGGGGTGCAATAACTCACATAAGAAGATCGAGATTAGATATCTTTTAGTATGGATTAATATGAGTCGAAGATTTATAAATCAAAGACATTTTGATATATTAAGTGATCCTTTTTGGGTTACCACTTATGTGAAAAATCTATAGTAGTTAGACATATTCTTAAAGCTTTTAAGATTCAAGTTAAGAGAAGGAAACCCTAGCTAACCAAGTTGTACTTGATATGGTTGACTCTAACGTACTAATGGGTATGGATTAATTATCTTCTTACCAAGCTACCCAAGATTATTATAGAAAGACTATTAAGTTTGGTGAAATTTAAAGCTAGTTTTGTCCAAAAAGGGGATTATAGGTTTTAGAGATGAGCAGTTTATATATTTTGAAGGCTTAATGGTTATAAAAGAAAGGTTGTTCTGATCCGATAGATACAATAAAGGGAACAAGAAAAGAAGCACTTAGTTTGAGAAAAAAATATCATAATGAGATATTATATAATGTATTCCTAAGGATTTACTAGGACTACCTCCAATATGAGAAATAGACTTCGGTATTGAGTTGACACCTGACACGCAAACTATATTATATGGCACCAACAGAGTTGAGGGAGCTAAATGAACAATTTTGAGACCTACGCGATAAGGGTTTTATCATACCGAGAGTTTCACCATGGGGTGCACCAATATTGTTAAAAAAGAAAAGAAAAAAAAGAGAATAGGTCCCTAAGAAAGTGCATCAGCTACAACTAATTTGATGCCTGCCTCTAGAACTCGGTACATACATTAGGAGTTACTTGTGATGCCTTTTGGACTAGCTAATGCTCCAGTTGCATTGGTGTATATAATGGTATGGTGTTCAAGTTATTTTTGAAAAATTAAATAAATAAATTCATAGTTTCTACTTACTATATTGTGGTATATTCTCGTAGCTAGGAAGAGCATGAGAATCACTTGAAATATACGTTAAAGACGCTGCAAGAAAATCAACTTTTTACCAAGTTCTTCAATTGTAAACTTTTGCTAGACTCGACAGTATTCATAGGACACATAGTATCTAAGAATGAAAAGATGGCAGATTCTGGGAAGATAGAAGTACTTCCTAAATGGCCGAGTCTATTTCTCCTACAGAGATTGACTTTTTTTTGCTTGACAGGCTACTATAGGCATTTGTGTAGGATTTCTCTAGAATAGTACCACCACTCACCAAGTTAACATAGAAAATCGCTAAATTTCAGTGGATGGAGGAATGTACAACGAGATTCCAGAAGCCCAAGGCATGTTTGACAATCACACCAATGATAGCTTTTCCAATAGGCTCTAGAGGATTCATGATGTTCTATGATACTTTGATGGTAGGATTTAGATATTTTCTCATGCAGAATGGTCGTGTGATAGCTTATGCTTCAAGGAAATTGAAGAGCTCAAGTCGTATTATGCCACTCATGATTTGGAGATGGTCATAGTGGTATTTTCGTTTTAGGATTTGGAGACACTATTTATACGAAGAAACTTATGAAATTTATACTTAGCACAAGAGCCTAAAGTATATTTAAAACCAACAGAGATATAAGTATTTAGCAATGCTGATGGAGAGAACTATAGAAGATATAATTGTACTATTTTATATTGTTTTGGAAAGATAAATATTATGGCTTATGCAAAAAAAGAATTCATGGGTAATTTGGCGCATATAACTCATGTAAAGATACTTCTGGACAAAGATACGCATAGGCTAGAAGGTATACGTATTAGATTCAGTGTGAAAAAGAAAATTCAAAGACATTATTGGCTATTGGTCTAGACTGATGTAGAGTGCATAAAGGCTAGTCAATACGAGGATGAGCGATTTTTCAAGTACCGAGATTAGTTTTTAGCTAGTAAAAACAAGGATATGACTGTTAATAATGATGGTATTCTCCGACTAGATAGTCAATTATGTGTAGCAAATATATGTGGGTTAAGACATGCTATTTGTGATGGAGCTCACAACTATAGATACATTATAAATTGCAGGTCTATAAGATGTACCATGACTAGAAATATGTTTTTGGATTGGTTGGAACAGAAAAAAGAATTAAAAAAATAAAAATAAAAAGAAGAAAAAGAATTCGTTAACTTTGTTTCTAACTATTTGACATGTCGGCATGTTAAGGCAAGCACTTGCGACTCACAAGCCCACTACAACAACACAAGATTCTGAAGTAGAAATACAATAGAATTATAATACACTATATGAAATTATCTAAACCATTAGATGTATGATTATATGTGGGAAAGCTGTAAATTGGCTTACAAAGTAGGCACATTTCTTGCTAGTCAAACCTCTTATAGTAAGGTAAAATATGCACAAATATACATGAATGAAAAATTATCCGACTCAATAAAGCTCTATCGTCCATCATCTCTGATAGAGGATCACAATTTCACTTCACGATTTGAAAATATTTTCAAGAGACGTTGGGTACACGAGTAGATCTTAGTACCGATTTTTATCGCAGACAAACGCAAGTTTAAATGTACTATACAGATTTTGGTGGATATGTTGAGAGATTGCATTATTGAGTTTGGAGGTTGTTAGGATGCCTATCTATCTTAGCTGAATTTTCGCACTATAATAACTTTCAGTCCAACATTCAGACGGCACCATACGAAGAATTGTATGGTAAGAGATGTTGTTCTCTAATCGGATGGTTTGAAGTTGGCGAGACTAACTTATGGGGACCAGGTCTAGTACAAGAAGCTATTGACATGGTCGAGTTGTTCATGCAAACAAATTGCTCATAACTAAAAGCATACAAAAGTTTTAGCCGGTAAAAGGAAAAAAGACTTAGAGTTTTTAGTTGGAGATCGAGTTTTACCACGTATTCTCTCCCATGAAAGGCATAGTGTGATTCGAAAATAAAAAGGAAAATTAAGTCCTAGATTTATAAGACCGTACAAGATACTTGATCGAGTGAGAGTTGTGGAATATCGTTTGCACTTTCTCCGGAGCTGTCTTTTATTCATCCAATATTTCATATCTCTATGCTAAGAAAATGTATATCAGACTCTTCTCAAGTAATTGAAGTTCCGACTATACAATTAAATGAGAACTTGCCTTACGAAGAGGATTCATTAGCTATTGTTGACAAAGAAGTAAGAAAGTTACGGTAAAAAAAAGAATGTGTCCGTAAAAGTCTCGTGGAGAAACCATACCACTGAGGATGCTAAGTAGCAAGTAGAAGAAATGCGAGCAAAATATCCTCATTTGTTTTGACTGCAAATAAGAACTTAATTTATATTCGGGGGCCGAATTTTATAAGGTGAGGAGAATATAATACTCCATACATAAGTTAGGATATTTAAGTCATTAACATAATAAATAAATAAATAAAAAGGAGACAAAAAAAAAACAAAAGAATTACATGGGCTGAGGCCCACCATATATAGGCATTACTAGGAGTTAGGGATTTGGAGAACCAACTTCAAACTTAAAGAAACAAAAGGGAGCAGTTACTAGAACTAATTGGACGGCAATAAATTGACAAGCAAAAGTGAGAAAAATATAAACTTTTGGCAGTAAGATTTACAATCAAAAGGGTGAATAATTGAACCTATATAGAAGCTTTCAGTGAAAGTATCCTTCGACGTAAAGAGGTCAATTTTCCCTTTCTTCGATTCTTCTTTAGTTTTCCGGTGAATTTCTTTAATCTCAATTTATGCATTTATGGGATTCTATTGGGCATTAGAAATTTAAATTCCAAAAAAAAAATAACATTATGGACAGTACTGCTATTGAGTTTCAACTTATATACAAGGTTAAGAAAATTGAATAGTACATTGAAAAAAAATATGATTGCCTGTTATTTAGAAAATTTGGAATAGTTCAAAAATTAACTGTAGCATGGGTAGATACAACCTTGACAGATTGAGAATTAAAGATATGATCATGAGGGTTGGATATTTCTATATTAGTTATGTATTAGACTAAACAAGGAAATTAACATGAGATCGATATGTCATTATTATAGATTGAATGAAGATAGTCATATGGACTGCTCGAGGTGACGTGTTTGGTATTTCGGCACGAATATCGTGAATAGTAATCTTACCGCAATTTGTGTTTTCATAACCTGCATGGTTTATACTATATTTTGAAAATAAAATGTGTTACCAAATGTTTGAAATTGCATGTGGACAAGTCCTTTACTTGATATGGTACTGAATAGTTTACTTGAGACGTTTACAGTTATTTAAAAGGTTTTCACTGTTACTAGACATATTTTTCTGTCACTTGAGATATGATTACCGGTACTAGAATTTGGATTACATGATTTAATAAAAATTGAAATGCCTTGTACTATTTTAAAAATGCTTCCATGTGAATATTTACTGTTTACAAAGAAAAGCATAAATGGGAAGAGACTTTAAAGGATCCCGTAGCTAATGGCGGGTTCGTTAGACCTGGTGCACCATGTATTTACCGATTACCGAATATAGTTATAGCCCTAGCTAGTGGGAAGGCAGAACTAGCATATAGTTACAGTTTTCCCTCGAGCAGGGACCTACAGTTATATTTGACTTCTTTTACGAAGGGTCCACACAGTGATACATGTTACATGATCCTTTCTTGAAAACCTTCCAACATGAATGTTGATATTACACAGTGTTTACCGAACTTTCTACCGAATTATCAATTGATTTATACTACAGAAAACACATGATGAGACTGCTTATTGTTTATTATTTCTGTAAGGGTATTCTTACGATATTTTCTGTTTAATATACTAGCTTATTTTCTGACTTGTCCCCATTAAAAACGGTTGTGGTTAAGTGTTATTACTCACTCAGCTAGCGACTCACTCCCCGCTATTATTTTTACAGAGACAACAGTAGACGCAGGCAAGGATTTCGTTAATTAGAGTACACGAGTTGGTAGTTCCTGGTGAGCCCCGCATTTATTCGCGGGGACAAAAATTGTTATTTATTTGTTATAGTCTCTTTCTTGAAACTCTTAGAGTCGCTCCATAGTCATTTTTATGAGTGTCATAAGTATTCTTTTATTGATATAAACTCGTGATTCGTATTAGACTTTCCTATCGTATACTTAGAGAAGAAGTTAGTATTATTGTGTTGGAAATATTTCGTGAATGAGGATTATAACTTGTTTGGTCGATATAGGTTGATTGTATTGATTTTTAAGACATGTTTATTTTTGGATAGTCCTAAAACAGAAGAAACTCTGTCCGATTTTCTGTAAATTATGAATGAGGCTTACTTGGGAGCACTTGCTCCTAAGTGCCTGTCTTGATCCTAAATTGGGTCATGACACTTCCCCCTTCACGTCCTTCCCCACTTCACATCTCACACGTCACACGATCATCTGCACACACACACACATTATGCATAATCCACAACTCACACAATGCACTATATAATACACTCACTTTTAGCATTTAAGGGAGAGGAAAAAAAAAACCTAGAGCTCTAGCATCGAAAAGCTGCTCATCAGCTTCATCCTTTAGGAAAAACAACAGCTCTTTCCTCGTCAACCAAAACACCAAGTGTTATCCATGAAAATGCAGCCATGAACCTCCTTTAACCACGAGCTAAACACCATCAAAATCAGCTCCCTAAAGCTCCCAAAACAGCCCAGAAATGTCCCCTCTTTCAACTCAAAAAGGCCACCGAAACAACCTCTCAAACCCAGCAAAAATCCATCCAAAACTATCCCCAAATCTTAGCCAAAAACCAGCTGAAAATCAACTCTAAAACACCCGAAAATATCAGCCAAAACACAGCTCAAACAGGTCCAAAATACAGCTGCATCGCACCACAAAACCCACGCCACAGCAGCTTCAAAACAGTCCCGAACACTGCTGCGTTTCTGCTTTAGAAAGGTCAAATTGATTTCTTTCTTTTCGAATTCCCGATGAGTTGCGAGGCTGCCGGAGAGGTGGTTCTGACGTCGTTCGAGGCGCCTATGTCGTTGGCAAATATTCTGGTCAAGAGTTGTCTAATTTTCAAGTTGGTTGTAACTTAGGCTCAAATTCAATACAAAGGTCTGATATTTTAACTCTTCCGCCTATTTCTTTTTTATCAACTTCAATAATAGCTGCTACTTTGGTTCAGTTTCTCTTTGTTTAAATGTTTTGATTTCAATTTTGCGTTTCTATGTGGTTAGTTAGCTTCATGCTTCATTATCTTAGGCCTCAAATCACACATAATAATATCAAAATCACGAATCGTCGATCAAGATCAATCTCTTAAGTTCATAAACTTCAAACTTCGAACCAAGCGTCCGATTCAAACCTAACCAATCAAGAATGAACCCAAATTTGGCATACAAGTTCGAAATGACATATCGAACCTATTCTAACTCCCGGAACAACAATCTGAACCAGATAACATAAAAGTCAACTCTTGATTAAACCTATGAACTTTCCAAACCTTCAAATTGCCAACTTTTGCCAAATAGTGCCAAAACCTTCTAGAAGCCTCCAAATTCGGGCATACACCCAAGTCCAAAATTACCATACGGACCTAACGGAACCATCAAAACTCCGATCCGAGGTCAAATACACAAAAGTCAAGCTTGGTCAATTCCTTCAACTTAAAGTTTCTAAAATGAAAATCATTTTTCCAAATCAATTCTGAATCACACGAAATCCAAAATTGACGACACACGCAAGTTATAATACATCATATGAAGCTACTCATGTCCTCGAACCATCGGAGTGCAAATGCTCAAAACGACCGATCGGGTCGTTACATGGAATGTAGCTTCAGTTGGAAAGTTATTATGGCAATTAAATGAGAAAAAAGATCTCTTGTGGGTGAGATGAGTGCATGGAGTATACATAAAGCAAGATGAAAATATATGGGATGATAATCCTCCAACCGACAACAGTTGGTACTACAGGAAATTGGATACCCTTAAGAGTGGAATGATGCAATGGTACCCGAACAGTAGATATCAACTTACAACTAATGGGGAGTACTAACTAAGAGCTATAATGCTATGCTAACATGTCTAGAAAGATTAAAGGAGGTTGACTTAATCTGAAGCAAAGCAATGCAACCTAAGCACAGGTTCATTGTTTGGTTAGCCAACCAGAACAAGATGCTCACAAAAGAGAGGCTCCAAAGGCTCCATATTCCAGTGGCAGATAACATATGTTATTTGTGTGATAAAGGAAAGGCAGAAAATCCACATCACCTATTTGTAGAGTGTGCATGGATAACTGAAGTTAGCCAAGGTCTCAGTAATTGGTCTGGAATATATATAACTAACAAGGGGTCACACAATAGTTGCAATGGATGAAAAATAGGAGATGGAAGCAGATGAAGAGAGAAGTGGTGGCAGCCATATAGGGAGCAATGATAGACCACACATGGGAAGCAAGGAATTGAAGAATTTTTAGAGGCACCAATGTGAATACACAGTTTGCAATTCCACAGATACAGAAAGAAGTCAAAATTAGACTAGAGAGTATACAAACATCAAAGAAAACAAAATAAATTGTCAAAGTCGGTTCCAGAAATTATGTAATTAGTTAGGTATTGTTTATGTTTGTTACTGTTTCTATTAGTTTGATTAAATAGAGGATGTGTTTTCTTGTTGGTTGATTGGAGGCCTGAATGTGGCACCTTGAAATGGAGGTTGCAAACAAAGGCGTTCATGAATTGTACAAAAATTGGTTGTTAATGGTAATATTTCATATTTATTACCATAAAAAAAATGTTAAAAAGAACCATAAGAAAAATTAGATATGAAGATTTATAAAGAACCTCAATCGACCAGTACCAAAAATTACCAATCTTGAAGATAAAAACTAAATTTCCAACAATTATTCTTATTAAAGTTCCATCCATCAGTGTAATAATTGCGGTTGTCAAGCGGATTTTTTCTATGGGTTCTTTCGGAGGCCAGTACTAGAGATGAGTTTCCAGTACCATTTTCCTCCACAAAAAATAGAAGAAGGCATAAATTATTTTTTAAATATAAGTTATTTTTTTCAAAAAAATTAAAATTGTATACCCAAATTCACACCCTAAATCAAGTATTTTGACCTATGTACACCGAATTATGCCAAACAAAGTAGAGAAAATATGAGACAAAGTCAATTATAAACATGATCATGCTCGTTATTTATTTCAAATTATTTGTATTTTATTGAGCGTAAATTAATTTATGTTTTTTTAATTTTAATATTTTGTTTTAAATTGCTTTGTATTTTAGTATTTAAATTTTGATTTTATCTATTATCATGTAAATTGCTATTGTAAATTTTACTATGTTAACATTTGGTTTTTCTAGAAACACAATCATAGAAACTGCTACCTACAAAATATGACGAATTAGTTGAGTTCTTTAGGAATTTTGACACTTAAGTTGTAGAAGCTCTTGTTTTCTCTTTTTTCGTTTTTTAACATCAAATTTATCACCATATCAAGATTAAACTAGTCTATCCTTTCCTTTATCTTTTTCTAAAGTCTTACGGCATAGCAATTTTGTCACGATCCCAAATCTCCCATAGTAGGATGTCGTGATGACACTTATTCTCTAAGACTAGGTAAGTCTAACATACATTAAAAAATAGCGAAAATAACAACATAACTTTAAATTAAACCATCTATCTAACATAATGGAACTCAACAATACCGCAGACAATAACTCCTAAAATCTAATGAGAGTGAGTCATAAGCTCTACACGAGTATACTGAAACATCCCTAATACGTCACGGTCTAAATAAAGAGTATGCAATAGAAAAACAAGGACAGAGGGTGACTCCGAGTCCTGCGAACGCCGGCAGGTATACCCTGAACTCTCCGATCTGAAAGCTCTAGTCACTGGTGCCTAGCATGATATGAGGTGCCTAGATCTGCACAAAAAGATGTATAGAAGTGTAGTATGAGTATATCACAACGGTACCCAGTTAGTATCAAGCCTAACATCGGTAGAGTAGTGACGAGGTCAGGTTAAGACACCTACTAGGTTAATAAAAGAAATTGAATAGGTATAGTACCGTATAATAATGGAAACAAGAAAATGATATAATGAAGAAATACAACAAGATAAGCTACAACTGAATATAAGGCAATAAAGGCAACAAGGGAGGAACACGTAATAAGAATACCAAGAAAACGATACAGACAAACTCAAGTGATGTAAATGAAAGATAACATCAAGAATCACCACCGAGGTACCGCCTTGTAACTCATTTCACAATAACAATCACAATCTTTCCTTATATCATTGCGGGAACCTTACATTTAGTTTTGAAAATTATTTTTTTCCGAAATAGCTACCCGTATTTTAGCCCACATAATCACACCGTGTGGCTTCAAGTAGTTCCCCTACTAGCAACACGCGTATCAACCCCGCTTTATCTCACCGCAAGCGTATCAACCCCTAGCCTTATTACACCGCATGCATATCAATATCACAACATAATCACAACTCGCACCACAAGTGCCCATATGCCATAACTTGCCGAAAGAATCAACAATATCAATGTTTTCACAATAAATAGCCCATGGCTCAACCACAATGTGCACAAGAGTCTCAACAATAGCAAACTGAAAATGAATAACTCAACAAGAATGGTATTTCAACAATTAATAACCTTGCCTCAATGCGATCACGACTTTTAAAACTTCAACACCAATAACTCAACAAGATGCTATTACATGAAAACAATAACGTCAAGTAAACTATTCAACAATTAAAGGAGTAGCAGACAATAAGGAAGACAATAACCTCAACTAAGCATATAAGAGCAAATAACAGGTAAAAGGTGGAACAAGTGTTAACAATATCAAACAAGGCATGTGATGGCAGATTAATATGCATAAAGGGTAGATTAACAATGAAATATATAATATGCTATGACAATTCAATTAAAGGAATGAGAGGAATCTAAATAGCCTAAACCGGTCAATTACCACTTATAGCCCGTGTCCCTACTCGTCACCTTGCATACACAGCTTTCACGTACCACAATTAACACAATACAACTCCAATACTAAGGGGTAATTTCCCCACACAAAGTTAAGCAAGACACTTACCTCAAATAAGTTAACTCAATCCGCTAGTTAGCCTTTTCCGCGAATATCCAACTTCTAACGGCTCGAATCTAGCCAAAATACTTTATACCAAAAATACAAATCATAGAAAACTATTCCGGATAATAAAGTTACAATCTTTATAGAAAATTAAAAAGTCAACTCAAAAAGTCAACTCCAGGCTCGCGTCTTGGAACTCAATCAAACTTATAAAATCCAAACGCCCATTCAACAACGAGTCCAACCACACCAAAATTATTCAATTCTGACCTCAAATCGACTTTCAAATCCTCAAATTATAGCTTAGGAAGTTTTCGTTAATTTTCCCATTTTTTCCAACTAAAAATACTAATTAAATGCTAAAAACAACGATGGATTCATGTATAATTATAACGACCCGACTTGTCGTTCTAATAATTAGCATCTCGTTCAGCGACTTAATGTCACGAGTAGCTTTGTGATGTGTATTATGACTTGCATGTGTGGTCGAGTTTGGTTTTCGGATGATTCAGGATTAAATTGAAAGAACAATTCTTATTTAAGAAGCTTAAAAGAAAAGAGTTAATCGGAGAGTTGACTTTTGGGCAAACGACTCTAAAATAGAATTTCAATGGCTCTAATAGCTACGTATGATGATTTTTGACTTAGGAGTGTGTCCGAATATTTATTTGAAAGTCCGTAGTTGATTACGCTTGAAATGGCGAAAGTTGGAATTGGAAGGTTTGAAAGTTTGACCGGGACTTGACTTTGATGATATCGGGGTCGGAATATGATTCTAAAAATTAAAATAGGTCTATTATATCATTTATGACTTGTGTGTACATTTTGAGTTCAATTGGACTTGATTTGATAGGTTTCGGCATCGATTGTAGAAGTTGGAATTTTCTTAGTTTTAATAGGCTTGAATTGGAGTGCGGTTCATATTTTTGATATTGTTTGATGTGATTTGAAGGCCTAACTAAGTTCGTATCGTGCTATAGGACTTGTTGGTACATTCGGACAGGGTCCCGAGTGGCTCAAATGAGTTCCGGGGTGTGTTTTGAGCGAGTCTGGATATTTCGGCTCTCTAATGATGTTATGGGACAATTGAAGTGCGGAGGGAACATTTTTGAGAGCAGAAGTGCGGCCGCAAACTCCCAAAGTGCTATAGCAGTAGGAATTGTGCGGACCGCAGTTGAAATTGTGCGGTCCGCAGAATTCTTCTCGCAGCCACAGAAAGGTGATTTCGCAGATTCGATGGTCCGATTTCGGAAGCTTATATCTTTTAATCTACAAAGAATTCTGAGGTGATTCAAAAACGAAAGTTGTTGTCCTTTGAATCTAGGTTCCAGAAAGGTTTAGCATTAATTATTTGGACATATGTAGAGAAAGTTATGGCCAATTTACTAAAGCTTGATAGTGCAGCCACTATTGAAGTGCGGCCGCACAATTTGGATCGCGGCCGCAGAACCCGGGATGTGCGGCCGCACAACAATATGTGCGGTCAGCACAATGAGGGGTCAGATTGTATACTATATAACCGAGGTTTTGGGTATTATTTCACATTTAAACTTTGGGAGCTCGGTTTGTGGCGATTTTTCGTGGGATTTTAAAGAAAATCATTGGGGTAAGTGATTCTAAGGATTTGGTTAATATACACGAATATATCATTGTTTTCATCATTTAATTAGTTCTTTGAGATGCAAATTTGGGGAAAATAATAGAAATTTTATAAAATAAAAATTTAAGATATGAAGATCGATTTGTTATCGGAATTTGATAAATTTGGTATGGTTGAACTCGTATCGGAATGGGTGTTCGTATTTCGTAAAAATTCTGTCGGGTTTCGAGAGGCTAGCCCCGTGTTGACTTTTTACTTTGAATATTAAGTTGATATTTTATTATCCGGAATTAATTTCGATGAATTTTAATGAAGTTATACAATCAAGTTTGATAGATTTGAGATGTCCGGAGGTCAATTCAAGCAAGAAGGCTATTTTGAAATATCGGAATAACTTTAAAAAGGTGAGTATCTTGCCTAACCTTGAGTGGGGGATTTACCCCTTAGGCATTGAGTCTTATGTGAAAATTGTATAATTGAAAACCATGTACGTGAGGTGACGAGAACGTACTTGGTTATATGTGCAAATTATATAGGTTGAAATTCATAGACGCCCTTATGTATTAAATTAAAAAATTGCTAAAATTTAGTAAATCCTTGATTTGTCATGCCTCATTCCTTGTTTGTCGAGTTTGTATTCTATATGATAATTTAGTGTGATTGCCACGTGGAATTTTATGTGAAATCCGTGTGTTTGTTGATCTGATATTTCTTGAAAATAATCACATTATGGATTTTTCATCTGAAAATAATTAATTATATAAGTTTAAATTGAGGCATTTATATATTTATCTAAAATTTAGATTAAAGAAGGCGTTGTCCTATAATGAGTTATTTTCCCATCCTTGTGGTTGAGATTTTATATACATTGTGTTGAGCCGTGAATCTATTATGAGATTAATTGACTTTGTTGTACCTTTGGAATGGTCGTGGCCGACAGGGAATTTGTAAATACGAGTTGATGATGTTGTGTTGTTGTGATAATATTCTATGTGAATTATTGTGTGATTTGGGTTACTGTTATACGGCGTATAAGAGTGGTATTCTATTTTTGACATTATGCGGACATAAGGGTGGTATTTCACTGTTGTTATGTGTTTTGGAATATTGTCTGGCGGAGTAATAATGGAGGCTATTAAACGGAGCGATAAGGGTGGCTATAGGAGTGATAAGGATGGCTATTGATATTGTCAGAGTGGAGGGATAAGGGAGGCTATTATATGAGTGATAAGAGTGGGTATAGGAGAGATAAGGGTGGCTATTGTCAGGGACGATATGTGATGATGGAGAGTTATTGTGTTGGTAATTTTTATGTGATGATGTGGGGTTATTGCGTTGGTAATATTCATGTGATGTTGTGATTTTCCTTGTGTTTATTTTATATCTTGTGCAACTTGTCTTGTTATTTTGGTAAATTTGATAATAGTCTGATCTATGTTGAAATTGGGAGCCTATGGGTATTGCGAGGCGGATTATGTTATATGGGATCGAGTTGCATGCCGCAACATGTATGATTAATGTTATATGGGATCGGGTTGCATGTCGCAACATATATGAAATGTGGGCACGAGGTTCCGGGAAAAATATGATGATGATATTGACATGTGAGTTGTCCGTGCGGTTGTGATAGAGATATTGGCATGAGGTGCCATAGAAATATGAAAGTGGGCTTAGACCCGTATTTTATGATTATGAGACGAGGTGTCACAAGGTGACTTTTATTTGAAAGGATTATATTCAAATTATTATTTGAAAGAATTATATTCGAAAGATATTTATTTGAAAGAATTATATGTGAAGGATATTTAATTGAAAGAAGTATATTGGAAATATATTTATTGGAAAGGATTATGTTCTAGAGATTTCTATTGAAAAACTTAAAGATGGAAGATGTATATTTTGAAGGACTTGATTATTGGTTGTTGTGTTCATTACTTGTTTGAGCAATATTTATGGATTTCTTGTTGCTTTGCTGTTTACATCACTAGTGGATTATTGTTGCTATCACTGCTATTTATTTTTTATTATTTTTGCATACTATATTGCATATGTTCTTAGACTAGTGAGTGTCTTGACTGTACCTCGTCACTACTCCACCGAGGTTAGTCTTGATACTTACTGGGTACCGACTATGGTGTACTCATACTACACTTCTGCACATTTTTGTGCAGAGCCAGGTATTGGAGATATCGGACTCAGACAGAGTTAGAGTGGGATCGCAAAGATTCAAGGTAGAGTTATTTGGTCGCCGCAGTCCCTTGGAGTATTTCCATTTTATTGTACTGTTAATCATTATTCAAACAGTATTGAGTATTTGATCCTTGAGATCATTTCATGTATTCAGATAGAGTTCGTGACTCAGTATTACCAGTCTTGGGAGGTTGTTTGTAATTACTTCAGTTGTTGGTTTCGATTATCTATATTAAAAGATGGCTTGAATTGTAATTATAATCGGCTTACTTAGTCTTAGAGACTAAGTGCCATCACGACACCTGTGGTAGGATTTTGGATCGTGACAAGTTGGTATCAGAGCTCTAGGTTCATAGGTTCTACGAGTCACGAACGATCTAGTAGAGTCTTGCGGATCGGTACGGAGACGTCTTTACTTATGTTCGAGAGGCTACAGAACTGTTAGGAAATTTTCACTTCTTTCATTCATGTCGTGCGAAATTTGTTGATTTTGGAGTTTGAGCCTCTGTATCTCTATTCTATCACGGATGGTAAGGAGACGTGCTATCGGGTTAGCTGAGCAGACACCCGCGCATTCTGCTAGGGATGCAAGAGTCTGGGTCCGAAGCAGATGCCAAATAATATCACGTATCGCAGTTAAAGCACATGTCAGAGTAGCGGTTCAAGAGCCGCCAGTAGCTCAAGTTGGGGGACAAGTACCAGAGACACTTGTTGTTACCCCCAGACTTTAGGAGACTTTAACACAGTTCTTGAATATGTTTCGTACATTAACTCAGGAGGGATTGATCTCTGTTGTACCAACTATTTCATAGATTGGGGGAGCAACTAAGACTCCTACCGCCCGTACTCCAGATGCTACGACCCAATTTTTTTACCGTTGGGTATCGTGATGGCACCTAGTCTTATGGACTAGGTAAGCCTAACATTTACTGAATAACAACAATAATAAATAACATCTAACAACTTTTAAAATGGATTTCTCTATAAAATTTACATTTCCCAAAACCGGTAGTACAAGTCATAAGCTCTATAGAGTTAGCTACAATTCTTTTAAATACAACTGTTTGAAATAAAGTAACAGTATGAATACAAATCAGAAGGTGACACCGAAGCCTGCGAATGCAGCATCAGGTTTACCTTGAGTCTCCACAGCAATAATCCGCACAGCTAGCTAATGATCAACTCACTTCCAAATATCTGGATCTGCACAAACATGTGCAGAAGTGTAGTATGAGTTGTCACGACCCAAAATTCTTGAAAGGTCGTGATGGCGCCGGATACTAAATTTCAGGCAAGCCAACAACAATAATTAGTAAATTCTTATTTTAATATTTTGAATTCATAGTTATTCCCCTCAATTAAATAGCAGAAGATGGAGTTTACAAAATACTTAATAATATCTTTAAAAGAATTTCGAATACAGTGCAACCCATAATCATCCCAAAACCCGGTGTCACATGTGCATGAGCATTTACTAAGAATGTAAAATAAAATACAATAGCTGTCCAGAATACAATTGGACAAGAAAAATACAAGTACTCTGAAGGAGACTCTGTTGGTTGCGGAACGTTGTACAGAATACAGCTCACCTAAGTCCCCACCATAATCGCGCCTATGCGCCCACGAGACCGCTAAACATATGTGTACCTGCACAAAAATATACAACAAGTGTAGCATGAGTACGTAAATCAATACGTACCTAGTAAGTATCTCGCCTAACCTCGAAGAAGTAGTGACGAGGGGTCGACTCAGACACTTACTATGGGCTATAATCAATATACCAATGATATGATAAATTATAGATTTTCATGAGGCAACGGTAAACACAATAACATGAGATAGGTAATTAATTCTCTTCTCAATAGGGGGGTTTCCAAATTTATTTTCATCTTTTAACAATTATATCTCCGGCCAATGAGGCCATATCAAATTATCAATTTATCTCAGACCAGGGAGGCAATATCGTTATTTATAAATTTCAAGGCAAGCAATACAAGCATGTGCAAATCATGCCGAGGTCGTACGACCTGATCCAACAATTATTAACATTGTGCACTGCCAGAGGGTCGAATGACGCGAACCATAGATGCATCTATTTACTACCGAGGCGCTCGGCCCAATCCATAAATAACAATTATTTTCAAGAAAATACAAGTTTCTCATTTACGGTCAAGTATATCATACAAACCTTCAAGTAAGTGAATTTAATCTCACACAATTTCTTTATCAATTTCTATCATGACTAAGTGATTATATTAGCAAGTAAGGGCACAAATATTCCATGTATAGCATGATACAAGTCCTAAACTACCCGGACAATAGCATAATAGTAGCTACGTATGGACTCTCGTCACCTCGTACATACGTAGCCCCCACAATTAGGTACAAACATTTATTTAATTCACCTATGGGGTTAGGTCCCTCTTACAAGGTTAGAAAGGAGACTTACCTCACTCCGAAGTTCCTTCTCCGGCTCCCAAGCCTTCCCAATAACTCGAACCGATGCTCAATGCTCCAAACCTAGTAAATAAATGTGCAAATTCATGAATATATACTATAATACTCCTTATTATCCAATTTATAACAAATTCTAATTTCGTTCTAGAAGTCGATAAAAATCACCCTCGGGCCCACGTGCCCGGATTCCGAAAATTTTTGAAGATAATCATTACCCATAACCTTATGAACTCCAATATGTGATTTATTCCCAATTTCATGCCCAAATGCGTGGTCAAAATCCAAAATACCAAATTCTAGGTTCTCTACCAAAAACTCCACAATTTATACTAATTTCCATGTTCAAATCCATATAAACTCATGCATTTAACTCAAAATTGTGAAGAAAACACTTACCCCATTATGATTGATGAAGATGGCACTCCAATGTTCTCCAAAATCGGCTCCCATGGGCGAAAATGAAATAAGATAGAGCCAAACCCTCACTTTAAAGGAGACACTGCCCAGCCCCGACTTCCGCACCTGCGGACTCTTCATCGCATTTGCGGTCTCGCAGGTGCGGCCAAAACCTCTCACCCTCGCATTCCCTCCTCCTAGCTCGACTCCGCACCTGCGCCTTTCCTTATGCATCTGCGCTTTCGCAGGTGCGGACATACCCTCGCACCTGCGCTCCCAGATTATTCTCCACCTCTCGCACCTGCGACGCAACTCCGCATCTGCGATGCTCGCAGGTGCAGACCCCCCTTCGCACTTACGATCACTGCCCAGCTTCGCCCAAACCGCACCTGCGACCACTTCCTCATTATCACACTGTTGTGGCGCGCAACCCGATCCAAACAACATGCATGTGGCGGCGTGCCACCCAATCCACACATAAAATCTATATAAGGAGATACTTACCGAGCTAGAATANCCAGGTCCAATAATCTAGTCTCACCCAGTACAAGCTGGCAATAAGCCACCTCAGACACTGCCAAAAGTCTCATATGATGCCACAACGTGCCAAAAAGCTACAAACTCGAATGCGATACATAAGGAATCGAACTTTAGAAGGAACCACTCAACCCACGTAACTAATTTAAACAACCGTAAGGATGTTATGAATCTTCCTCAGAAAATGAGAAGCAAAACAAACAATAATAGATAGGGGAAACTGTACTCAGTAACACACTGTTGCGGTGTGTAACCCGATCCAAACAACATACCCATGGTGGTGTACCATTTGATCCACACATAAAATCTGTATAAGGAGATACTTAGGGAGCTAGAATGCTCATTATTACAAAATACCCGAATATCGGCCACAAGCACGCTAAGTGCATAATACCATCCCTGGGGAGACAGACAGCGCCATACGCTACAAAACCCAAGGACAACTAAGGTGCGATATATGATCTGCATCTCGAGAGTCATCCTGCTCACATAACACCATCGCTGCGCGGAACCTCAACACACATGAAATTAACAAGTCGTTTCACAACTCACACGGTACAATATAGCATTACATGAAAAGCCGACGATGAAACGACATCCAACATCCGAATATTCGTCCATAAGGAGCACTATGCTGAAATGAACACATCCAACCTGATACAGAGCCCGTATTCATATTCAAATCCTTTCATGGACCTCAAGCCGATTTCGAATCGCACTGTACCAGGCTAATAACCTTTTAAGGGTCCATAATAACCCCCTTTTTCCCATAACACA
This sequence comes from Nicotiana otophora, assembly GCA_000715115.1. Classification (NCBI taxonomy): domain Eukaryota; kingdom Viridiplantae; phylum Streptophyta; class Magnoliopsida; order Solanales; family Solanaceae; genus Nicotiana; species Nicotiana otophora. The sequence goes on along the minus strand of AWOL01S0077447.1, from coordinate 3,530 downwards.
AAAGAATAGCTATAATAACCGGAACAAGTTTCCATAGTCCACTACCAGACGAACCGAGCGTCCTCCAGGCACGAATTCCCAATTAGCGATATTACCACAATCTTCATACTTGGTTTCCATTCTTCAATCAATCAACTAACTACATGTCACACTTATACAATCTTCCCGTGGGATATGCTCCCATGACCTTCCGCACCAGGTAACAATTTTGTACATTCATACTATCGGCCACACCAACGCGGTAAAGCAATTCAAGAATCTGCATTCAGTATGCAAGCCTCTTCACACCAGGCACCAATCTCAGGTGACGACAAAAATAATGCCAGCTGACTCTAACCATCTGAGTCCTTTCTCGCTCATTTGAGCTCGTGACATTTTTGTCAACGTCGAACCGCAACCTTGATCCTCAACTTCCAAATCCCATGCTAATCACTGCACTTAATCATGTCAATGCGCAAGAGCACCAAAAATTTCATCATAACTCCGGAACCACTAATAGGGTAAACACTTCATCATATAGAAACATTTTACGTAGCTCATTTCATGAGAACCATTGCAACACGCAGCCAAATTCCCATGACCACAGAAAAGACAAACCTCGAGTAGTGGTTTAAACCACCATACTCCTTCCAGGATCCGTGTACACATAATATGCCATAATGCTCGAATGCTCCCAAATAAAATCAATTACGGCGGCCGTCAAACCTCGCACATACTGCCACAAATCACATGCATAATTCAACACGCTGAAGGAGATGATCATTTCCATCATCATGCCAATTCAACCATTGCTAACCAAACCCGACTTCTCCTAATTTACTCTGGATCTTCCTTATAAATAACGACATCTCCTTTATCAATATAACAAACTAAATCATCACTCATCCCGAGTGACCCCATTTTATGAGATCACATTGTCCCCAAAACCCACGAACCATTTCATACCCTCCTTGTGCGCATAATTGCGTCTTCAACTGATATACCCATTTTGATGACTCTTCTATAAATTCAAAGTTACATGCACCCCTTCCTCTCATGATACCCCGTAGACCAAGGATAACACGGAACACTCTAGGCTCCTTTATCGAAATCCGCTGCAAAAGCTCGATATTTAACCATACTATGGACTCGAAATCCTTAGACGCCACACCTTAACTTTTGAATCTACTAGGACCGTTATTGAGAGTCAACCACTCTGACTTGAACCCGAATATAATCAACTCCAAGGCTCTGCTAGCACATGAACGCCCTCTTAAAGAAGCACCTGGCCGAATCATCTTCCTTGTATCTTGCCTCTACACGAAGCATAAATCCTGAGTCTTCCCAAAGCCTGAGGATGAATCGATAAGGCCAACTATAGCACACATTTCTCAAATCGCTTGCTCAAATTACCACTGATGTTCTCTTTCCTTAGTAGTAATAACCCACCAATATGCCGATAATCAGAAATCTCACAAGTAGACAACCATGCAATCCCATCGTAGGCGGTGAGAGCTCTCCCACTTAGCTTGAAGCTACCATTGCATAATTCTAGAATCCACCAAGACTCTTTATCCCCCATTGACATGATCTTGCACAATCAACCCGCCAATTTGCCTCAAAATCTTCCTGTTAACCATTCTATGAACATTCTAAATCACTATCCACGTTTTCATATTCAACCTCTCACCGGATAGCCAGTAGAATTCTTCGTAAAAGCTTCGTCAGCCATGCGACCGTTGACCTACTCACAGGAGATAACCCGCCTGTGGAAATTACATGCTGACATCTTCCAACATTGCTGCACTGAATACACTTACTACATAATCAGTAACCCATCCTGAGCCCGTGCTCATTCACCAGTTGTACAAGTCCGTTCACTCCTCATGGACATCAACTAAAAGATGCGACAGTACAGTCCCATCCAAAGTCATGTTGTATTCTTCCTATCAGGCAACTCCTTCCCGTCGTATCCACTCTCCCCCATATAATAGCTAATATTCCAAATTAAGTCCGTAGATCTAGTCACTGTCCACCATGAAAATTCCGAATCACTCTAAACTTTTCCTAAGGCGTGTAGCTATCCTACCACAGAATCCATCTGATACTCTGCCACTCTCCCACTTTGGTCAAACCCTCTCCTTTAAGCAACTACCCGACTTCTATTTCTCACACTTGGCCTTCTAGAAATTTAACCACCGCAAGACACCTCCCACATGTTCTTCCTCATCCTTCGCTGCCCAGTTGTTGCCTTAAATTAAAATATACCTCTATAGCACTTGAACCAATCGATCGCTACCAACTTTAAACCTTTTCAAAGATCATCTTTCTTAAGCCCTCAACACCCGGACCACCGATTAAGTCCTGAACCACCGCACACTGCGATCTCTGACAGACGCATCCCCGGTACTATTTCACACTGCCCTGCCCTCAAGGCAAATTGATGAAGACCATAACATCGGCAAACTTAACACATTCAATCCAGGGCGATGACACCACATCACAGTTGAAAATTCCACCATGCTCGAAATACCAAGTCTCGTTACTCCGTCAACTAAACCTGAACATTCATAGTACGATTGTCTTTCCTTCGCCGGAAATAAAATACTGGATCTCTGAATCATGTATTGAGTAAACCTCTTTCCAAGTCATTCACTTCTTCGACGCATAAACAAGCATCCTACCATTACACAAACACGATGCGATAGCAATGCACGAATCATCATAATAATCAATGCCAAACCTCAAAACCTTAGGTAATACTGATACTGAGCTGCAACGATAGAACGACCTTCCGCAAGGCGACGACAATGGCTTAATCAAATATGCAGGGAGAAACATCCTGCACCACATCTGTAGTACTATTAAAATTCCTCGATTCCCAATTTATAACAAGCGCTTCATGTCGCATAAGACTGAATAGGAAGTGAATGAAGGCATAAGCATCGAATCGCACGATGAGAAATCAAGAAGGGAAGTGCTCCTAACAGTCCTGTAGCCTCTCGAAGATAAGTACAAACATCTCCGTACCGATCCACAAGACTCTACTAGACTCGCTTATGACTTGTGAGACCTAAGTGAACCTAGTGCTCTGATACCATGTTGTCACGACCCAAAATCCTTGAAAGGTCGTGATGGCACCGGACACTACTGTCAGGTAAGACAATACCAATAATTAGTAAATTCTCATTATAATATTTTGAATTCATAGTTACTCACCTCAATTAAATAGCAGAAGATGGAGTTTACAAAATACGTAATAATATCTTTAAAAATATTTTCAATACACTGCAACCCATAATCATCCCAAAATCCGGTGTCACAAGTGCATGAGCATTTACTAAGAATGTAAAATAAAATACAACAACTGTCCGGAATACAATTGGACAAGAAATATGTAAGTACAGTGAAGGAGACTCTGTTGGCTACGGAACGTTGTATAGAATGCATCTCACCTAAGTCCCTTCCATAATCTCCTTTCTGCGCCCACAAGTGTTACAACCCATGTTTTCGTACGTACGAGTCGTCTTAAGTCAATTGATGTAAGCTCA
>AWOL01S0077444.1:2744-44502 GCA_000715115.1 Nicotiana otophora | reverse complement strand
GTACGCTCGGGCCGAGTATGGTACCGGGTGCCAGCCACGTCCCTTCAGGTTGGGGCGTGACAAGAAACAATTACGATATTGGAAGAATTCGTAACACAAGTCGTGGTGTGAGAAAGTGGCATGAAGGGGGGAATGCCCTGGCCTTTGGATTTATTCACAGAACAGTTGCCTAGATTGAAAGGACAGTATAAAAATAAGCGTAAGATTTATAGGTTATAAGATTGATAGCCATATGAGTCAACATTTGAGGACGAATGTTCCAAAGGGGGGAATGACGTTACACCCATGTTTTCCTGTGTAAAAGTACGTCGTAAGTAAGTTGATGTATGCTCGTAAAGTAGACCATCTTTGAATGTACATAAAGTAAGTTAATCATGTTACTTTAAAGGTTACAAATATTTAATATCCTGAACTTTAAGTACCAAGATGCTAAACAAATCAAAGAAAATAAGTTTTGTCAAAATGGCAAGTTGGGAATGTTATAATCCATACTTTTGGGGTGATAATGTGGTGATTAATATGATAAAGAGGTGGTATTATGAGGTATTTTAGTCATACTGTAGTCGTGTGTTAATTTCGATGTCAAACGAGATTAAGAAATAAAAGTGGACAAAAGTTGTCGCAAGTCACATTCATAATTTTACTTAAAATATAGGTCTAATGTTACCTAGATTTACTCTTAATTTAATTGGAATTACGGGGTGATTGTAAGGCGCCGTTACAATTTCCTAGTGATTTAAGAGTTTAATGTGCACCAGCCATATTTGAGAATAGCGTATTCGAGTATTAAAGGAGACATGTGGGATAGAACCACATAATTTTGAAATAAGAATATATGTTTAAGGTTTTTTGGATCATACTAAGGAGTTTTTTGAATGCAAAGAATTTGTGTGGAACATGTTGGATACATTAAGTGGAAAGGATGTTTCAATTAGCACAAGACCTGACTTCAAATGAATGCTACTCAGAAAATATAATAACTTAGGTGGTGTTGTACCTACCAAATTAAAGCCCTGTGAGTTTAGTTTCCAACACATCGAACTATTTGTCATTTGGATATTTCTACAAAATGTTATGGCAATTTTATCGGACTTATGCCATATGCACGCCCAAATGCGCAACCGCGCATATAAAGGGGTTTGTGCCTTATGTGCACAGCCAGATGTGCAGTCACTTGACCAGGTGCGCGGCCGCGCATGTAGGAGCCCTATAAATACCCCCTAGTTCGAGTATAGAGAGGGGCTAAGTCATTTCTTTGAGCTAGGGCTTGCATATCAAGGGGAACCCGTCCTATACTTCCCTCCCATGAACCAAGGTAATGTTTTTGGAGTAATTTTGAGTTGATTACTACTCCTAAACACTTATATTAACTAGGATTAATCTTGAAGATCCATAGATTTCCATTCAAATCCCCAAATTGGTCAAGAACACTACAAGTTGGTATTTTCAAGAGTCTCACTACGAGAGGTATGTCTACCATCTCTAACTACTCTATGGTGATTATTTATGTATGAAATATATGTTAGGACTTATGGGATGGTGATTTGAAGCCTTAAGTGCCTAACCTGGGTTGTGTTGGTGTTGTAGAGATTGTAAAATGGTTTAATTAATGACATTGATAGTTTGGGTGTGAATTGTTGGGCATGCGTCTGCTAATGGAAGTTGTGGATGACCTAGAGACGATGGTAAGGTGAATCATTGGTATAGAAGGTGGTTGTTAGGTGAAGAAATTCGATTGAAGGAGGTTGTTGGAAGATATTCACGTTAGATGTTTGATAAAAAGTCTAAATGACTTAAAGTATAGAAATCATAATAATATTGGTACAAATGTGTTGCATTGTTGTAGATTGAAGTTGTTTAGTGTAGTGGACCATCACAGTACTATTAAGGGGCAAATTTCAGGTATGTTGGCTAAACTACTCTCTTAGAATTGAATTCCATGATGTTTTCGCAAGTTTCAAGTATGGTTGGCTCAAGTTCCTAATAAATTCGAATAATGCGAATAAAACTTGTGTTGTAAGATATATATATATATGTGTGTGTGTGTGTGTGTGTGTGTGTGTGTGTGTTCAAAATGTGTTTCGGATGCTATTATAATATTATGTTATCCTTCGGGAACGTGTTCAAAGTATGATGTGTGTATTATTATGTTATGACTCTCAGTCGTGTTTCAAATGAAAGTCCATTATGCTTAGCTTGGAAAGTATATTCCATGCGTCCAAAACTCCTATTGCTCATATATATACTTAAGACCTTGATTTCGAATACTCATATTGTTAATAATCTATAAAGATGCTTGAAAGTGATAGAAGTGAGTTGAATTTGTGTATTGCCCTTTTTGGGAAACGTATTTCATGAATAAATGGTGTGTTACTCCTCTATGGTTTTAACTTGCGCTTCAACTGCCAATCATTTTACTCTATTTCTTGGAAATAATTGTGTTTAAAGTATTCATTTCTAATGAACTTAAAGTTGTGATTTCAAACATATTATATATGTTGATATTAATGATGATGATACATGTGAGGAAAGAATGGAAGTGTGGAACATGAAATACGGCCACCGTGCCATGAATAAAGAAACTTGTGAATGGCCAAAAGAGCCAAGGAAATACTATTGTTATGAGTGGTTGAAAAATACTAATTAAGATTTATACGATGTGAATGATGATGAGGTGAAAAACTTTTATTTATTTTACCCTGTGTTTAAAAAAAAACAAATATTTTTAGGAGTATCATTAGAAAACCGAGGAAGGGTGATTCATATGGCCCATGCCCAAAACTACACGTGCCGGTGTAGTGGTGGATTGTGGTGGATTGTGATTATTTCCCTTATTTGGGCTGAGATTGATATTAGTTGTGAATTGGAAAGTCAACCCACATGGCATATGTGGGAAGTCGGCCTAGCCGATCGGGTGGAGATCGGACGCCATGCTGCGCACATGGAGGTACTACTCTTGGGAACACCTTTTTTGCATCACATGTCAAACCACATTGTCCGTGGGGAGATGGACTAGTCGATCGGGCATGGTCAGAATCCGTGATAAAAACACGATGCTATATCGGTGCTAATGATCTCCCAACCAAAACTTTATATTATTTTCGTATTTTGAAAATTGTTATGCTTTAACTTGGCATATGGATATCATTGATTGTTACTTGTTGCTTCCATGATGTTTCCCCCTTTTTTCATTGGCGTTCTATTTCATAAGAGGACATTTAGCTTTACATAGTAGTACTATTCCATATGTACTAACGTCCCTTTTGCTTGGGGTGCTACATCTTCAATGGATGCATGTAGTTCATCAACGGGTGCTCTTGATCCTAATTAGCAGTTACTATATACTCAGCAGGTTTTGGTTAGCCCTACTTTGTTCTAGGCTTTATGTCATTTGACGTTGTATTTTTTGCTTTGAGGTATAGCAGGGGCCTTATCGACGACACTTCTATTCTACTCTTCTATTGTACTTAGAGACTCCGTAGACATAATGTGGGTGGTGTTTGATGTTTGGAGTTGAACTAGAAGTGTTGGTATTTTGGAAAACATATTTTTCGTCGTATCTATAAACTTTTAATGTTTTGGAAATCGTAAATGCATCTCCTTTGAGTAATGGAAAAAATAATGTGGAATACTTGACTCTTCTATTATATATCACTTGTACTGATTTTTATATATTTAAAGGGCAAGGTTGGATAGAAGGCATCTTTGAGGCTTGATTAACTGGGGTATCTCGGTTGAGCACCGCTCGCGGTCTTCGAGGTCGGGGTGTGACAAGCTTGTTATAAGAGCCTAAGGTTTTAAAGAGTCCTAGGATGTCTCGGAGCCGTGTCTAATGGAGTCATTCTTATCGATGTGTTGTCGACCACATCTAAAATTAGGAGGGTACTTGGGCATTTAGAAATGTCACCCTTCTTTGATACTCCAGATCGTGCAATAAAGCTCAAGATAGAAAGTTAATTTCCTTGTTATGTCTCATTTTCCAAATGAGTAATCCACAAGTTCGAAGCGGCAAGGAGGGAATGACCTCGCCAAAGAATCTGGGGGAGACTGCACAAGAGTTCGTTGGGAGAATGCGTCAAGCCGTGGAGCGATTGGAAGAACTTGTTGCTAAGGGAAGTACCCTTATTCCTACCAATGTCACCACACCACCGGATCGTGTGGTGAGAGCATTTAAGAAACGAAAGAGGGTTGTTGGTACTAATAAACCGGATTGATTGATTTGCAAGAAAGGTAAGTTGGGAACATGTTGGATGACTCTTGAAATATGTTATGGTTGTGGAAAGAGGGGGAACAAGAAGAACAAATGCCCTAGATTGGTACACCCACCCCGGTGTGCCGATATGTGGGAAGGAACAATTGGCGTCATGTTGTGAGTCTGCACAGCAGCATGTTAGGGGTGGCAGGTTTGGCAAATTCCAAAGGCCCACACCGCAAGCCCGTAGAGATTTTTTTACTCTTGCCATGGAGGCTCGGAGGAAGGATAATGGGGAAGCTTATTGTGTATGCCAAAAGTGTGAATATCAGGTTAGTGGGACGAGTCAGTTTAGCAGACCTCATCCTTGTGGTGTGAAGTGTGGGAGATGTCATTCGGGAGTATGTTGCTATGGTACCAATGTATGTTGTGAGTGTGTTATGAGGGGTCACTTTCAAAGAGATTGTGGTTTGTCTTGTAGATCATGGGCAGGGATGTGGCACAACCAACCAGCTTTGAAGCTACTACATCCACAACTCCTCCCCCAGCTGGAGGCACTATAGCGCCCGCAATGCGCGTAGTAGCTAGGGGTGGTATCAAGAGCTCGGGAGGGCCCAACAAGTTTTATGCTATGAGGAGGCATCAAAAGTTGGAGGCTTCTCCAGATGTGGTTACAAGTATATTGACTGTCCAATCTCAAGATGTATATGCTCTTATTGACCACGGTTCCACTTTGTCATATGTCATTTCTTATGTTGCGATGGAATTTGGGATAGAACCGGAACAACTTTATGAGACGTTCTCTGTATCCATTCTTTGAACGATACATATCATTTGTGCTGCCTCTTTATCACAATTATCTAACTTGCAACCTCTTGAGGAATTGATTTCTATAATGATTTCTTTGAATTGAGTCACACGCCCAGGTTAATAATTCCAACTTGCTTCCCTAAATTCTCCACAAGTGATTATACCTATTGAATTCCTTAGCAAACCTTCTGATCCAAATAGATAACGCCTACTCCCTTGTGCTTATGCATGCACCGTCGTAAAGTTTACCTGTGTGGTATCAAGTACAAATTAAAGCAACCCAGTGTTGAGATCCTTCTTGATCCACTCTCTCTTTCATGTGCATGTGATTCCTATGGTTTGAATAGTCACATTGCTTCCTTTATGAATATAGTCATAGATCATTTTCCCTATCCAAGTAACATAAAAGCATATCTCAACACCTATTATATGTGTACATGTCAAGTGAGAGGATCAACTGTCGGCATAAAGTTACTCTGAAACTTGGGATCCTCACAAATTCATCATAAGAATATCCATTGTTTGTCCATCTTAGTATGACTTTTATGGCCACTTAGGACATTCCGCATTAAGTAGCTCACCTTGTTCCGATTATTGTAGATGCCCATGGCGTGGCCTAGCATTGCAGTTTGGGAGTTATTATAGCAAAAATATATCCAGCTCATAAGAAATGTTCATTTTCTCTTTAAACCGCTACAACATGTACTGATTGTGTTCCTTAGTTAGTAAATCATTGAGTATGTCATTGTCATGTGTAGAGGGTTTACTACCCTTAATATTCCACATCGCTGGGTGGATAGGAGTTATTTCTCTTTTTCCCTGGAGCATCATATTATCCATTAGAACCCTTCTAACCAATGCATGATTTAACCTCAATATTAAGATGTCCTAGGTACATAGTCTCACTCGTGAAAGGTTGGAATTAGATGTTCCAGATTATTAGGCACCTATCCTGAACATATTTAGTTTAAGGATCAAGTTTATCGTATCTCTAGTCCTCTCATGTAGGATAAACCATCGGGAAGGAATAAGTTGTCGTAATAATAATCCCACTAGTGACCAACCTCTTTTTTAGCCGGGTAGGCTTAGGGCGTAGTTTTCTTGTGTCAAATATTGTCAAGGGCGTAACGCAGCTTCATGTATTTTTGAAATCACTAACACATTCATGATGCAAGAATCTTCTCATTTTGAGCTAAACTGATTTTCCCTACACTCAAAGAGGCAACTAGTTTCACGTACTTGACTATTTCTCCTTAGAGCTTTCTATTGTCGGGCAAGGCACATATGGAATGGAACAATTGTTACTATCCCTTTCATAACTCGGCTCCTTCCAAGAATAACTGATGCTAACGACTCACCTCTTTTACATCATAAGAGCATGTACATAGTTTCAACATTATCTGTGTGTACTACTTAACTCTATGCCGTATTTGTAGAATCGATGATGACATCACAATAATTAATCATGTTAGCACTATTGGTAGTAACCTTCACATCCCTTAGGATATAACCTCCTAAAATGCTCTGCTCGGCACATTGATGAATTCCGGAACAATTCCAGCTCAATCGCGAACCCCGTTGTTCCTCCTTGTATTAAATCTACTGATAGTAGTGGGTCTAGCCTGTCAAAGAGAAAGTATCATTACATGATCGAACCTATTGGGTAGGAAATCTATGGTCATATTCATTCTATCACATCCTAGGATAATGGTTGAAGGTCACTAAGGGTTTAGTTTGTGTCACGCCCCAAACTCGGGTAGCGCGACCGACGCTCAACCGAGTGAACCAGGCCGAGCAATCCTATTAGATTTCCTTCTACCCAAACTCATCCATGAATAAAGAGGATATGTACTCCATTAATCAAACATTGAAAAGATTATTAGCAACTCCCATTTCATTTCCATTAGCAACTTCATTCATAAATTTCAAAATATTACGAGTTTTTAGGAATAATGAAAAACATGATTTCCAAATACCAATATTTCTAATTCAATTCCCCACATTAAATACCACCCACAACTTGTCTACGGAGCCTCTAAGTACAACAAAAGAGAAATATGAAAAGGCCAGAAACAAGGCCTTGGCTATACCGCAACCATAAAGAACATGAGAAACAAAAGATACATTACCCCGGAATAAAGTGGGGCTCACCAAGTCAGCTGAAGAGAATCTACCGCTATCACTAATCAATACCGCCTGATGTAGAACCACCTACATCTATTAAATATGCAGCACCCCCGGCAAAAGGGACGTTAGTACCGTCGAATAGCACTAGTATGTATAGCTAAAAGTCCTCTTTCAAAATAGAATGCCTATATAAGAAAAGGAAACCCTTAGAAACAACAAGTCACAATCAACAATATCCAAATGTCCAGTTAAAACATAATAATTTTCAAAATACGAACTTCATATACAATATTTGGTTGGGATATCATTAGCAACGATATACCATTTTTCACAATACCAATATTTACAATTAACATAACTCGTTTCTTCTTCCACACATTTGACTAACTCCCAAATTTTGTTTTAAGAAATTTCGGTAGAGTCTCCTCTGCAATTGGGCCTAACCACCTGTCAGAGGACCACCAAAACAACTCCTAACAACACATCCACATCTCAACAAAGTATCACGCTATATATCAACAACACGGATCTCAACACTAAGGGCATTATATTAACAAGAGTGAATCTGGACATGCGTTGCACATATTTAAATCATAACACATATAAAGTGAATTTCGATTCACAATCATTTGTCTATACACTCAAGTGAGAACATTTTATTTCCTTAACACTTGTGGACCTCAAGGTGGCCTCCTCGACCTATAGACCTCGTCATAATAGATTAACGGAGGCAATCTCAACTCTTGGACTTACTAACAAGGATGGCATATAGATACCCCTCATAATCCAATTATCCATTAACTTCATATTCACTAGCTTTCACCAGAAGGATAGACAAAAGATTTATAATTACCTTCATAGACGTGTAGACATATACTACACCGGGTACATGGTTGACAATAATAGGGAAAACATCATATTCGTAGTTTGGCCTATTTTCTTTAAGATTTCATAAGGCCTAATGTGACTACATATACTTTACCTTCATTAACAATTCACATAGCATCCTCACGGAGAAAATATTGAGAATAACTCGTTCACTTTCTTCGACTTTAAATCTCTACGCCGAACACCCAAACTAAATCTTTGGCGACCTCCAACAATTAGTCTAAGATGTGCTAGCTTGAATGTGACCATAAAATTTCCTATCCAATATATTTGATCATGGGATGACGCTTCTTCTTTGACATGTAACATGTGGGAGGCATAATCGGAAGGATAAAGACATTAGCGCCAGTTATTCTTGAAAGACTATTATTCCAGAAAAGGATAACAATAATTGTTTCATTCCATATGTGCCTTGTTTGGAAATAGTAGGCCTCAAAGAGAAATAGATCAGTTTAACTTGAAATGAGAATATTTTGGCACCCCGAATGTGATATGGGTTTCAAAATGCATGAAATTGCATTACGCTCATAACATTAACTGACACAAGGAATCTATGTCACAAGCCTATGGGGATTAAAAAGGAGTTGAACACTGGTGAGATCATTATCATTCTCACAATTTAAACTTTGCCAATAGTTGATCCTATATGAGAGGACTAGAGATACGATGAATTTTTCTTTCAAATCAATATATTCCTAATATGTGCTCTTATGTTACTAAACAGCGAAAAGGATTCATTATAATATTCACAAAGGAGTAAAGTGATTGTTCAAACCATATGAGTCACGTGCATAAGAGAAAGAGACTAGCTCAAGAAAGATCTCGACACTAGGCTGCCGTACATTGGATTTGATACCACATAGGTAAACTTAATAATTGTGCATGCATAAGCACAAATGAGCAGATGTTATCCATTAGAATGAAAAGGTTCTGTAAAATTTCATCAGGTATAGTCCCTTGTTGAGAATTTAGGGAAGCAAGTGGGAAATATTAACCTAGGGTTATAACTCATTCCAAGGAAATCATTATAGAACTCAATTCCTCAAGAGGTCATAAATAAGAGAATTTTGATCAAGAGCTTCACGAATAATGTATCTCGTTCAAATATTACGTACATGCAATGTTTTGTGATTCAACATCTTGTTAAGACCGTGTTTATGAAGGCTCTTCAATATGGATGTACCTATACAACAAGGAACAATTATGTGTGTTCATAATGATGTACTAAGGAGTGACTTACTTGATGACTTTAGGTTGACGGGGCACTTCCTTAACTGATGCCCCTCGACTCCACATCCGTAACATACATTGGTACCATAGTGACATACCTCTGAATGGCATCTCCTACACTTCACACAACGAGGATGGGGTCTGTTAAACTGACTTCCCCCACCGACCTGATATTTACCCTTTTTGCATGCATCATAATCATTCCCCTATCCATCGTCCAGGACACCGTGATGGGATTAACGATCTCTGCAACAGCTCATTGTATGGATTTTTCGAATTACCCAAATCTACCACCCCTAACATGCTTCTAAGCATACTCACAACATGACGGAAAATATTCCCGCCCGCATATCGGGCAGACCGAGATGGGTGTAACCAACCTAAGGGCATTTGTTCTACTTGTGCCCTTCTTTCCACAACCATAACATGCTCCAAGAATCATCCAACATAAACCCGAGTGACTCTTCTTTCATATCAAACATTCTGGCTCATTGATGCCAATAATCCTCTTTCATTTCTTAGGTGCTCTCACCACATATTCCTGTGGCGCGGTAACATTAATTGGAACAATGACACTTTACCTAGCAATTATTTCTTTCAATACCTCCTCGCTGCCTCGAACCCGTGGGTTACTCATATGGAAAATAAGACAGGACGAGGAATTTAGCTTCTTACCTTGAGCTCTATCGCACGATCTGGAGTATCAAAGAAGTGTGAAATTCCTAAATGTCCAAGTAGCCTCCTCATTATAGATGTAGTAGACAACACATCTATAAGAAGGACTCTACTAGACATNCTCTTGTGCCCCTTCTTTCCACAACCATAACATGCTCCAAGAATCATCCAACATAAACCCGAGTGGCTCTTCTTTCATATCAAACATTCTGGCTCATTGATGCCAATAATCCTCTTTCATTTCTTAGGTGCTCTCACCACATATTCCTGTGGCGCGGTAACATTAATTGGAACAATGACACTTTACCTAGCAATTATTTCTTTCAATACCTCCTCGCTGCCTCGAACCCGTGGGTTACTCATATGGAAAATAAGACAGGACGAGGAATTTAGCTTCTTACCTTGAGCTCTATCGCACGATCTGGAGTATCAAAGAAGTGTGAAATTCCTAAATGTCCAAGTAGCCTCCTCATTATAGATGTAGTAGACAACACATCTATAAGAAGGACTCTACTAGACATGGTTCCGAGACATCCTAGGACACTTTAAAACCTTAGGCTCTGATACCAAGTTTGTCATGCCCAAAACTCGGGGAGCGCGACCGATGCTCAACCGAGTGAGCCCGGCCGAGCAAGCCTGTTAGATTTCCTTCTACCCAAAATCATCCATGAATAAAGAGGAGATGTACTCCATTAATCAAACATTGAAAATATTTCATTAGCATCTCCCATTTCATTTCCATTAGCAACTTCATTCATAATTTTCAAAATATTACGAGTTTATAGGAATAATGAAAAACATGATTTTCAAATACCAATATTTCTAATTCAATTCCCCACATTAAATACCACCCATAACTTGTCTACGGAGCCTCTAAGTACAACAAAACAGAAATATGGAAATGCAGGCAACAAGGCCCCAGCTATACCTCAACCACAAAGTACATGAGAAACAAAAGATACATGACCCCGAAATGAAGTAGGGCTCACCAAGTCAGCTGAAGAGTGTGTACCGCTATAACTGATCAATACTGCCTACTGTAGAACCACCTGCATCCATTAAATATGTAGTGCCCCCGGCAAAAGGGATGTTAGTACCATCTAATAGCACTAGTATGTATAGCTAAAAGTCCTCTTTCAAAATAGAATGCCCATATAAGAAAAGGCAACACATAGAAATAACAAGTCACAATCAACAATATCCAAATGTCCAGTTAAAATATAATAATTTTCAAAATACGAACTTCATATACAATTTTTGGTTGGGAGATCATTAGCACTGATATACCACTGTTCACAATATCATTGCTCACAATACCAATATTTACAATAACAATGTTCACAATACCAATACCACCATACTTTTAGCACGGAGTCCGATCACGACCCGATCGGCTAGGACATCTCATTGGAGACATCAACCACAATCACTCTCAATACCAATACCACTGTACTGTTAGCACAGAGTCCGATCACGACCCGATCGGCTAGGACATCTCATTGGAGACATCAACCACAATCACTCTCAATACCAATACCACTGTACTGTTAGCACAGAGTCCGATCACGACCCGATCGGCTAGTCCATATCATTAGAGGCATCAACCACAACCATAAATTCAATTATAAATTCCAGCACAATCACCACTATGTTTGCGACATAGTGTCCGATCACGACCTGATCGTCTAGGCCTTCTCATTCGAGACATCAACCACAATCACAATTACAATAACAATTTCCAGCACAATCACCGCTATGTGTGCGACATGGTATCCGATCACGACTAGATTAGCTAGGCCATCTTACCACAATACTGTGTGGATCGACATCATCCTTTTCTATCAATCATCTCATCTCAATTAAAAGGAAAATTTTTATCACATCAATCGTATCCCAAATAAGGGAAATAATTACAATCCATTCCTACCCCGACATGTGTAGTTTCGGGGTTAGGTAATTTCAATCTATTTTTCCTCGGTGGCTATTGATACTCCAAAAAATATTTTTGATTTGCTTACAAAGGAATCAACAATACAAATGCATTTACCTCATAACTGTTCATACCGTATATAGCCTCATTGGCACTTTCAACATCATTATTTCATTGCCTTTCTTGGCCATACATATGATTCTTCATTCTTGGTACAGTAGCCGTATTTCATATTCCACACTTTTATTTCTTCCCTTTCATGGATCATCATCATAAATATCAACAAATAGAATATTCCGGAAATCACAACTTTAGGTTCATTAGTAAGGAAGGCTTTAAACACAATGGATTTCTTTCCAAGAAAATGGACTAAATTGATTGGTAATCGAACCACAAGTTAAAATCATAAGCAAATAACACATCATTTATTATTGAAATACTTTTCCCCAAAGAGGGCAATACACCATTTCAACTCCTGAATATATAAGAGTTCAAAACACATTCGAAATACTTACAAAGCATAGGATTGGATAAAATAGCCACATTTGGGCCTGACTTGAGTACATAACCTTTTAGGCAAATCTATTTTCGAAGTCAAATCAGAATAGTTAAATCAAAGCTCAATTCATAACCTTTCTCCCATCATTTCATTTCATTGGCACCATTGTCTACATGTATAACTTTCATTCTTGGCACGGTGGCCACAATTTATATCACCAACTCAGTTCTTTCACTTTCGAGCATCTTTATACTTTATCAACAACAAGGCATTTCCAATCAAGTTTTTAGCTACACATATTGGCAATTAAGGGTCTTAAACATATCGAGTTTTTCTCACACAATTTGGCATACTAGCTTTCATTTGAAAGACAACTCAAAGCCATAACATTTTAATATGCAACCCATAATTTAAAACTTACGGGAACATTATGGAATTCGATTCTAAGAAAGAAAATTTATCCAACATACCTCGCTTTGAGCTTTTCTTAAATTACTACAACATTCTAGAAATTCTAGCAATCCCAATTTATTTTGAGACATAAAAAAATTGAACACAGATTAGGAAGATATTCATGGTTTTACCTCATTTGTGCATTTTATCAAACATTAGGTGTGAAAATTTGGCTACAAGGTTCTTCTACAAGATTTCCTTCACTCCTCAACCCAATCTTTACTAATTTTAGTTCAACAATCTTCCTACAAACCTTATTAGCACAAGAATGTATAAATAATACTCTTACACCCAAGAAGCATACTTCCCATCACCTATCATTTACCCCAAACTCGAAATTAAAGACTAGGGAATGGAACCTTACCTCATAGATGAAGATCTTGTGATTAGCTTCCCTGATTCTTGGATATTGGTGCATAATTGGATATTTAGAATGTTAGGACTCCTTCTCTCTCTAAAATATCAGGTTTTAGCTCAAGAAATGACTTAACCCTTGTCTCTACCCAGCCTTTGGGGTATTAAATGAGCTCATACGTGCGCAGACGTGCACCTGGGCAAGTGGCCACGCATCTGGCCACACACCTGTGGTAGAAACTCTCAAATATGCGCGGTCGCACATCTGGGCGTGCAAATGACACAGGTCCAGTAAAATGGCAATAACGTTCTGTAGAAATACCCAAATGATGAACAGTTTGATGCGTTGGAAAATATACACAAAGGGATTTGAGGTATTTCTATTCATTTGAAGTCGGGTCTTGTCCTAATTGAAACATCGTTTCAACTTAATGTATCAAACTTGTTCCGCACAAGTTCTTGCCATTCACAAAACTCCTTAGTATATTCCAACACACCTTAAACATACATTATCAATTCAAAATTATGTGGCTCTATCCCATATGTCTCATTTAATTCAGGCCCAATAACCTCACCACATCCAATACAAGCTACTCTACCAATATGCCACACAAATCCTACCTAGAGCCACATACCATGCAATAAGTGCACCAAACAAGCGACTAATTCGAGAATCGTGCACCAAACAAATGAGAGAACCGTCCCGCAAGCTTAACAGATACCACCATGAAGCGCAATGCTATGAAGCCATCACACAAGGGAGAAGAAAACACAAGAATTAAGCCCAAAGGATCATATCCCAACATAACTCTGATTTGATACGTGACCCCATCGAATCACCTGTACACATAGGATACGTCGAGCCATGATGCTCACTATCAACAACCATATACATATCAATAAAAAACACGCAAAGTGCATGACCATAACCATGGAAAAATGGATAGCACAATATACCACAAATAGAAAGACCACAATCAACCATTCAACACCCCGAGAATCATCTCGCTCGAATTTCGCCACAAGGCCCCCAACAGAATCGCATCAGGTAAAAGTAATCAACAGATCACAACACATCATAGCATATGAGAATAACACATGGAACATATCAGAACACGAATAAGATCCACTGCAACGGATAACACATCCCTCCACAATAACTGCATTGGGTAGAGAAATATGACCTGATGTAGAATATACATTCTCGTTAAGCCCACCAATGGCCTCCAAATCATTTCTGATCCTCCCAACATAGTTAGATAACCTCCGATATTTTTATAATAATCAATCTATAACATAGGCCTTTGAGAATCATCTTCTTCTTTAAATCCCTAGAATGCCATAATCTCTCGATCCCAACTACATTATCCAAATTACTGACATATTCATCATACACAATCATTCCACGAGAAATACTTCCATAATTCCCTAATGCCACATAGATAAAAGTGAACATAAGTATTCAATCAATTGGGCCATTATTGTAATACATGTCAGGCAGTTGTAAGTCAAAGCACAATGTGTCTTTTAGAGTGTGCACCCTTCTTAGTTGGTACCAGATAATGCTAGCATTCTTCTAAACATCTGAAACCTTTCATGCTATCTAGAACTCGTGAACCCATACATGAGAAAAATCATAACACGCAACATGTTCCTCATGCCACTGGCAGTCATCCAGCCCAAGCCGTCGTCGACACTATCAAGAACTATTCAAAACTCGTCCACACATAACTAAGCAATCAGAACTGAATTTTCCCAACTTAACCAAGTCACGCAAGCTGTCAAACCAAGTGTATTGGCATAAAACACTGCTAAAGCATCACCACACCAAAGGAACCAATTACCTTTATTACTATGGAGATCCTACACTACCAAGCTGGCCAATTTGTTCGAATCCTCCTCAACTTGCCTTCAAGTTAACAATTCTCCTTTCAGGTACATTATGATCCTAAACCAAAGATCACCACAAGAGATCCTAGCACAAACCACGTCATCCAAAAGCCCATAAACCATTGTATTTGTACGGCCCCGCAAAATCTTACCTAAAACCCGGGGTTTCGTGGTGCCGAGGTAGGCGTATGTGTTAATGATGGTCGCGATACAGACTTATTGGGTTGAACAGTACGCTGTGGTGTTGAAGCAAAATGCTTTGCATTAAAAGGCATTTTTACGGCCCACTATGCGCCTACAAAATCACTCTGTGGGTCGCAAAATGGCCGCATAGAGAGGCAGTCAATTGAGCAAACTTTTGGATGTCATTTCGCGGCCAATTATGCGACCGCAAAACGATTTAGCGGGCCGTACATCGATCGCAGAACCAGCATGGAGATATTTTGGATGTCATTTCGCGGTACATTATACGACTGCAGAATGTGTCTGCGGGCTACAAAACGGCCGCATACCTAGGTAGTGGTGCCCAGTTTTAGAGGGCCATTTGGCGGACCGCAGAGGCATTATGTGGTCTTATATGCGACCGTAGACTTGTGTTGGGGCTCCTATTTTTCTAATTTTTAAACCCGACCCCTTTCTAATAAAACACCTGTAGGGATCATTTTAAAGGGGAAAAACATATATTTCTAGAGAGAGGGAGTGTCATAGAGTGAGAAAAAGAATTCCTAAGTTTAATCCACCAATTCTTACTCAAATATTGGAAGATTAATAAGGAAAGAACATTAGGTCTTCGTCTTAGAGGTAAGATTTTACACCCTAACCCTTAATTTCGAAATTTAACTAGAAATGGGCAATTAGTAAGATAATTCATGGGTATGAGAGTTGTTTATTTTGCATCCATGTGTTATCAACGGATGTAGGGAGATCGTTGACCTAAAAAGGGCAAAGCATGGGTTGTGGGAATATGGAATCCTCCATAAAAGGACCTTGAAACCTTAATATGTACCTAGTGTTGGATAAGATGCTTGAATGAGCTAGAACCATGATCATCTTCCTAATTTTGATTCAATTTGTTATATTTCTAAAATAGATCGAAGTTGCTAAGAATTTCAGAATAACTTAGAGTCTAAAGAAGCTCAAGTGAGGTATGTTGGCTAAACGCTTCTCTTAAAATTGAACACCGCAATATCTATGTAAGTCCCGAGTTGCTTATTGTGAATCGATTACCCGGATAAGCTGGTGTCAAAAGACATCCGTGATCAATATGTAATTCAATGCTCTTGTTATGTTATACTACTATTTGAGAATGTGTTCAAAGTATGGGTTGCATATCTAAATGCCTTGACTTCAATTTGTTTTTCAAGTGAAAGCTAATAAAAATTGTGTAAGAAACTATAATGCGCCTAAGACTCCTATTTGCTCATATGTGTGCTTAAATGTTTTGATGAGAAATGCCTTGTTGTTGGAAAGTCCATGATGATGGATGAAAGTACAAAGGTGTGCATGAAATACGAAACATTAAATACGAAATACATAATGCGCAATGTGAAATATGAAACACGACCAAGGTGCCAAGAGAAATAATACAATTATGACCACTAGTGCTAATAAAATGAAGAGATGTGCAAGAAATATGAAACGGGACGATTGATGGAAAAGGATGATGTCTCACATGAGACGGCCTAGCTGATCTAGTCGTGATCGGATGCCATGACGTACACATGGTGGTGTCTATATTGGAAATTATAAACAAAGCTGTGAACAATAGTATATCGGTACTAAAGGTTTCCTAACTTACAATGTGGAAATTTACTTGAAAACTTATATCATTCCTAATTTGATATTTGGTAACTGCTTGAGGATTTAACTGATATCATGATTGTCCTTACTTGCATTACTGTTTGTTCTTATGAGAGGGTGTTTAGTCATATATACTAGTACTATTCGACAGTGCTAACATCCCTTTTTTGGGGACGTTGTATATTTCATGGATGCAGATGGTTCCACAGCAGGCTGCACTGATCGGTGATAGTGACACTCTCTTCCCGACAAATTTGGTGAGGCCAACTTGACTCGGGGTCATGTATCCTTTGTTCATTATATCATTATGTTTTGAGGTATAGCCAGAGCCCTATTTTCGGCACTATCATTGTACTATTTGTATTTATTAGAGGCTCCTTAGACATAGTGTGGGTGTATATTGGTGCTGGGAAAATCAAACAAATTATGTTGTGTTTTGATCACTTGTTCCACTTCAAACCATGAGAATGTGTGCATTTTAAGACTTATTAAATAAAATAACTAATGGTAATGAATTTGGTATTGTCTACATGATCTCCTTATTGGTTAATCAACAAAGATACATGTTCTCTTTAAATCATGGGCGCGTTTGGGTAGAAAGTATTCAACAGGCTTGCTTGACCGGGTTCCCTCGTTTGAGCGCCGGTCGCGCTCCCCGAGTTTAGGGCATGTCAAACTTTGTATCAGAGCCTAAAGTTTTAAAGTGTCCTAGGATGCCTCAGAGGTATATCTAGTAGAGTCTTTCTTATCGGTGTGTTGTAGACCATATCTATAATTAGGAGGCTACTTGGACATTTAGGAATAATACTCGTCTTCGATGTTCTTTTTCGTGCGATAAAGTTGATTGTGCGATTGTTCCTCCTTTAACTCGTGCATTGCTCTAACTTTCAGTAAATGTCTCCTAATAAGAAGGAAAAATCTGGCCAAGAAGCCGATGTAACCCAGGAGTGATAGTTGATTCTATCATTGATGATGTGGGTGAACACCCGAGGGGTGAGTATATTCCCCCGATTAGTACACCGCCTGGTTGTACTATTCCTGGTCAGGGTGCACCAGTTCCTACACATGACGAGGGTGCAACGAATCCTCCACTTGATATTCTGGTTCCACTTCCAGCCCCAACTTCCGGTCCTGTTGTTTCTGATAGGGATCTTAGGAGAGCCATACTGATGTTGGCTCAGATAGTGGCTTCCCAGGCCTATATGTCGAATGTTGCCCCTACTTCTTCTAGTTTGCAAGGGGACTTTATTGGTTCCAGGGTTAATAGGTTTCTTCAGTTAGATCCTCCAGTGATCACGAGTACTGATCCCGAGGAGGATCCCCAGGATTTCATCGATGAGATGCACAATACCCTCAGGGTTATGCGTGCTACTAAGGCATAGGGAGTGGAGTTATCCTCCTACAATCCTAAGGCGATGGAATATTCTTGGTATGAGATGTGGGAGGACTCCCGTGAGGAGGGGAGCCCTTCGGCGAGGTGGAGTGAGTTTGCTACCGCTTTTATGGATTATGTTTTCCCTGCCGCAAGAGTTTGAGAACCTAAAATAGGGTAGCAAGAGTGTGTGGGAGTACAATATGTAGTTTATGCACCTGTCCAAGTATTCTATTCACATATTGCCCACTACGGAGGCTCAATTGCGTCGGTTTGTATAAGGCCTTAACCCTTTGGTTATCAATGAGGTCGCTATAGCTAACTGGAATTCTGACATGAAATATGGGAAGATGGTAGCATTTCCTCAAGCTACAGAGAACCGTAAGTTGAAGAACATAATTGAGCGGGAGGGTAGCAGTAAGGTCCGGTCCGTGGGCAACATTGGGAATTCGTTTGGTGGCGGTAGGTCAACATTCAGGGGAGGGTAATCAGGGCTATCCTAGTCTTTTGCTCAGTCTTCAGCCATTACACCTAGTGCTTGATAAAGTGCTTAGATGAACTAGAACCATGATCATCTTCCTAATTTTGGTTCAATTTGCTACTTTTCTAAAATAGATTGCACTTGCTAAGATTTTAGGAACATTTAGAGTTAAGGAACCTCAAGTAAGGTATGTTGGCTAAACTCTTCTCTTAAAATTTAACCCCACAATATACATGTAAGTCCCGAGTTACTTATTGTGAATCGATTACCCGGATAAGATGGTGTCAAATAGTAGTACAACACGAGTTACTTATTGTGAATAGTAGTTACAAATAGAGAGTGTTTAGTCATATATACTAGGACTATTCAATAGTACTAACGTCCTTTTTGCCGGGGCGCTGCATCTTTAATGGATGCAGGTGGTTCCACATTAGGCGACACTGATCAGCGATAACACTACTCTTGAGCCCCACTTCACTCGGGGTCATGTATCTTTTGTTCATTTTATCACCATGTTTTGACGTATAGCTGGAGCCTTGTTGCCGACACTTTCATTGTACTCTTTTTTATCTAATAGAGGCTCGGTAGACATAGCGTGGGTGGTATGTTGGTATGTGGAAAGTCAAATGGTAATGTTGTAATTGTATCACACGTTCCACATCAAACTATGAAAGTGTATGTATTTTGAAACTTATAAATGATGTAACTATTGATAACGAATTTGAGTTGTTGTTTACTTGATCCTCCGCACCGCTTAATTAATGAATTTGATTTTACTGTTACTCTTGAATAAGTTCGGGTAGAAGGTAATGTACAGGCTTTCTCGGTCGGGTTATCTCGATTGAGCACCGGTAGCGCACCCTGAGTTTGGGGCGTGACACTTGGTTGCGTGGTTTCACGGTCTTCTCTTTATGAGCGCATTAGAGCACGTCAGTATGACGACCCCTATTTGCTTTCCCTTAAGGATACAATGCTGCATGGCGATGCCAAGGAAGTTTCTATTAGAGATGATGGGGTGTTGCGGATGTAGGTCCGGATATGTATGCCCAATATGGATGGGTTTCATGAGTCTATCCTTCAGGAGGCTCACACTTCGCTGTATTCCATTCATCCTGGTGTCACCAAGATGTATCAGGATTTGAGTCAGCACTATTGGTGAATAATAATGAAGAAAGATATAGTAGAGTATGTGGCTCGGTGTTTGAGTTGTCAGCAGGTGAAGTACGAGCATCAAAGGTCAGGCGATTTGCTTCAGAGACTTGAGATTCCAGAGTGGAAGTGGGATCGCATTACCATGGATTTCGTTGATGGGTTCCCATAGACTTTAAAGAAATTTGACGCAGTGTGGGTTATTTTGGATAGACTGACCATGTCTTCACACTTCATTCCGGTTGTGCTCAACCGTCGCAGTTGTCTCTTTATTTCTTGCTCGTATGGTTGCACTTCTTTCCCAAACGATCAAGTCATGCACCAATCTAACCTGTAGCCTGCGCATAGTCAAAGAACACCAACCGTAAAAAGGGAAAAATAAAATAAAAAGANATTAGCACTACAAACTATTTCCAACACTATTGATTGCCAATCCCCGACAACGACGTCAAAATTTGACGAGCGCAAAACACACACTTAAATATGCTCGATAAATGAATATTGTAAAATATAATATCGTATCCATAAGGATTGGAGTTAAATAGTATTTTTGTTATTTATGGCTAGATTGCAATCCAAGATGATCAACAATTGAGATTTCTGTAATTAAAACAAAAGTTAACTAAGAATCTAAACTTTTGGGTAATGACAATCGACGCAAGTAGTGAGCAAAGAAGGTTATCAATTGGGAGAAGACAGGGTTGATAGGATAGGTGCAAGACAAATGTTGGGATTTAACTCTAGATAATTCACTTCTAATGTTCAAGTGAGTCTCTCGAATTCACAAGTTTATTAATTTAATTGCTTATTAGAAACTACTCTCTCGATTAAGTCTAAACCTCCCAAGATAAACTAATTTAAGATCGGTGAAGATATGCATGAGATAGTAGTGGATTGGTCTTTAGGAGAACCTCTCTCGATTATCATCCTAACTAGGTTTAATCAACAACTCAATTAGGCTCTTTCGATTACTAAGAACAATTAATGAATTCAACTAACGAGATAGAATGTAAGCATATCACAAGTTATGCCTCACTCGATTATATGAACAAGTGAATATAGATGCAACGATTAAAACATCCAAATGATGCTATACATAAAAACTAGAGTTAATATCCACAAACAAGTATCAATACACCAAATCCATCAAACCCTAAAAAGAAATACTCCATAATATGGAGCAATTCATCACAACAATATTTAAATAAAAAAAACATAAAACGATCCAAATTGTTGTCTTGAGTGAGGATTGAATGATGAAATCCTTGTGCTTTTGCTTCTCCACCTCCTCCTTGGCTTCCTTAGGTCTAAGATGTGTCAAAAGTCCTAAAAATAACATTTTCCCATGTATTTATACATAGTAGGGTTGTGCCCAGACAAAAACACCTTTTCCTATGCAAAATGGGATTCTAGCTCTGTAAAGATTGCATAGGTGCACCAGGCGAGGCTGTAGTGGGATTGGTCAAAGAGCATGTAAAATTGACTGGGGAAGAATTGTTTCAGCCGCGTTGCCCCACACGTCGCCCCACGCACTGCGGTTGTGTGTTTTTGTCAGAGTGAATCTCTATCCTTGCATTTTGAAATTTTGATGTGGTTTTTGACCCCCAAACGCGATCCCGGCTTAATCCCCAGGGCTTTTACTCAGAATTCAAAGCTCCAAATAGCTCGATTTCATCCATAATATCTATATATCTTGGAATCACTCCTACTAGGAATAAAACACATAATTAGTGCAAAACACTAGCGATTAAAGCTCAAACTCAATTGAAGTGCAGTAAATTAGAGTGTGATAAGCGACTAAAATACGGGATTTTAGCCTACCATCAGACTGCACGGACAACTCATGTGCCAACATGATAACTCTCACACAGAAGGCGAGTACACGGGAGTACATGTAAATGGTCAATAACATCAGGATTCATCTTCTTAAACCGATATGGGTGATTTATTTATGTGTATGGTTGTACAAGTGTTCTACCACAATTCAAGTAAACAAGCAAGAGTAGAGACAATGAATGGCACATAAGAAACGATCACCACAAAATGTACACTGTCTAACTCACACAGGGTATGCACACCACTACACAAATAACAGCAATAACAATGCCCCCAGACAATCACAAGTCATCACAAATCATTCCCCGACATAGCCCACCTTGTCACGCCACATGTGCAATAATAAAGTAAATGCCCACACTGTATCGCCGCAAGCACATAATAATATTCTCACCTTGTCTTACCACATATGCAAACTGACATATATAGCTCGCCTTGTCACGTCGCATGTGCAAATATCAATAGTAACAACAGCACCGACAACTCATGTGCGAACACCTCGGCAATCCTCTTAACAATACCACGTGTGCCAAAGCATAACAACACAATAAAATAACTTCACAACATGTGCACATATGCCACAACATTTCCTCAAAACAGTTTCAATACCACAACCACGCATAGCCCTCGGCTCAACAATACTCGGCACAACAGCAACAACAACAATAACACGAGAATATGACAAGTAAATCAACTCAAGAACTTCTAAACACAAAGAAATGGACGAACGAGCTCACAATGAAAGAGACAACAGAGAATAATGGTTTCAACAAAAATAGCTCAACAAGGGGAGAGATAGCGTGCAACAATGATTTCCACATAACTACAACTCGACGGTAAGAGAAATAACATGAATCAATGATTCTAAATAAGGATAAGTCAACAATGAAAGGAATAACAAAACCTCAATTATGGTTGGGAAATTACAGAAAAGATACTAACAAATTCAATTAATGATAAACAATTACGGAAAAGATAATAATGAATTCGATTAAGGATAAGCAATTACGGAAAGAATAATAATAACTTCAATTAAGGATAAGCAATTACAGAAAGGATAATGATAAATTTAAATAAGGTTAAGCAATTACAGAAAAGATAGCATGGAAATAAAGAGGCAATATCTTCAATTAAGGCATATAAGCGTTTAATAGGCAACAAGGGTAAAACATGAATCAATTAATTACAAATAAGACGCGTAAGGGTAAATTTAGTAAATGGGGGATTTAACATGCTAAAACAACTTCACATCTAATGAACATAAGAACCTAAGAGCCCTAAACGGTAAAGTTTCCACAATAAGCCTGAGTACGTACTCGTCACCTTGCATACACGGCCTTCACATTACACAATTATCAGAAATGACTCAAATCCTAAAGGGTAGTTTCCCCCACATAAAGTTAGAAAAGAGACTTACCTCAAAGAAGCTAGATAGTTACTCAAAGATGTCCTTCTCGAGTGGAACAACTTCTGGACGGCTCAAATCTAGCCAAAAAAACATCAAATCATAAACAAAACTCATAGTGAACGATTTCGGATAATAAAGCTTCAATCTTTAAAAAATATTAAAAAGTCAACAAAAACATCAACCCCGAGCCCACACCTCAGAACCCGGAAAAATTAATAAAATCCGAACACCAATTCAACTATGAGTCCAACCATACTAATATCATCCAATTCTGACTCCGAACCGGTGTTCAAAACCAAATTATTCTCTTCATAAAAAGTTTTTGATAAAAGCTCCCAAATATCCGATCAAAAAGTGGATTAATTCAAAAATGAACTTATGTAATAATATTAAAATACAAAAATTATAGTTTTAAATCACATTTTAAAACTCAAGACTCCGTGCCCAAGATATGCTCAAAATATGCTCAAAATACTAATTAATTGCAGTCACATTCTAGAACTCAAGATATGCTCAAAATACTAAATAACCGCAGTCACAGTTTTTTAATACACAGGGAATTTTGCTTCCGTGCCCAAAACTCCGCACCTGTGGTAAGCCACCATATGTGAAGCACCACCAAAAACTCTCTTCTCCGTCACTAAAATTAGCATAACTCGCTCATACGATGTCCAAATTCAACAATGTTTTTGCTATGGCTCCGTACTTACGATACATGTCTAATGCTTCAATCAAAACAACAATTGGAGGTCATTTTCTTAATGTGGTAGCATTTATGCTTGAAGAAACGACGTCGAAACACAAAAAAACGAGCACAACATAACCCAAACCTATCTGAAACTCACCCGAGCCCCTCGGGACCCCGTCTAAACATACCAATAAGTCCCAACACAAAATGCGGACCTCTTCGAGGCCTCAAATCACATCAAACAATATCAGAAATATGAATCGCACCGCAAATCCAACTTAATAGACTTATGAACTTTCAACTTCTACAACGCGCGCCGAAACACATCAAATCAACCCGAAAGGATGTCAAATTTTGCATGCAAGTCTCAAATGATGTAACGGAGCTAATCCAACTCTTTGAATCGCAAGGTTTAAATTATGAAGATCTGTGCATTTAGTTAGATGTGGAACTTCCGGGGGGTTACAAACCTCCCAAGTTTGAAATGTTCGATGGCACTGGTGATCCAAAGGTGAATTTGAGAACATACTGCGACAAGCTTTTAGGAGTGGGTAAGAATGAACAAATTCGCATGAAAAAGTTCATGCGAAGACTTACAGGAGAAGCCTTGTCTTGGTATATCACTCAACAAACCCAAAAATGTGGGCGAATTGGGTAAGTATAGAATCAGACGTCATGGACATATTCAGGTTCAACACAGAAAATGTGCTAGAGTCAATTGTTCAAATTATACAAAATTCATAAAAAGTAAGTCTTATAATTTTTTCCTAGATCACAACTTTATACATATAGTCATTCAAACAAATAAGGATACTTTTTCTTCATTTCTTCCTCAGCCTCCCAAGTAGCCTCTTCAACATGTTGGTTTCGCCACAACACTTTCACGGAGGCAATTTCTTTATTTCTCAATTTTCGGACTTGCCGATCAATAATAGAAACAAGAATCTCTTCGTAAGTCAATTTCTCATTTACCTCAATAGTCTCAACTGCAACAATGAATGTCAGATCTCTAACTTCTTTCTTCAACATAGACACATGAAACACCGGGTGTACTAATAACATCTCAGGTGGTAGTTCAAGCTTGTATGCCAACTCACCGATCCTCTAAATGATTTTGTACGGTCCGACATACCTCGGACTCAATTTCCCTTTCTTACCAAATCGCATTACACCCTTCATGGGGGAAACGTTAAAGAATACCCAATCATCTTCTTGGAACTCCAAATCTCTATGACGAACATCCGAATAGGATTTCTGACGACTCTGAACAGTCTTCAACCATTCCTTAATGATTTTAACTTTTTCCATGGCCTAATGCATAAGGTTTGGACCTATCAAACCTGCTTCCCCAATTTTGAACCACCCAATGGGTGATCTACATCTCCTACCATATAAAGCCTCGAACGGTGCCATTTGAATGCTCGCATGATAGCTATTGTTATATGCAAATTCTATGAGTGGTAAATGATCATCCCAGCAACCTTTGAAGTCTACAACCTTGCTGAAAGGCTGTACAAAGCTTCACCTGAGTACCGAAACCTTGCTGAAATTTCTTCCAAAAATTAGCAGTAAATTGTGCCCCCCGATCATAAATGATGGAAACTGGGGTACCATACAACATAACTATTTCTTTGATATACAACTGAGCATACTGTTCTACTGTGTCGGTAGACTTAACCGGCAAAACGTGTGCTGATTTCTTGAGTCGATCCACAATCACCCAAATTGAGTCAAACTTGCGCGGAGTGCGCGGTAATCCTACCACAAAGTCCATATTAATCATTTCCCACCTCCACATTGGAATTTCTATGTTTTGTGCCAACCCACCAGACCTTTGGTGTTCGACCTTCACTTGCTGACAATTTGGACATCTTGCCACAAAATCCGCCACATTCCTCTTCATATCATTCCACTAATAGACTTTCTTAAGAGCATGATACATTTTCGTAGAACCTGGGTGCACGAAATACCTAGAAGTGTGAGCTTCAGTCATAATTATTTCCCGGAGACCATCCACATTTGGAACACAGAGTCGCCCTTGGTACCTTAGTGTACCATTACCCATGCCAAGAGAAAAGGTCATGGTATTATGTTTATGAATCCCCTCTTTCAACTACACCAACAATGGATCATTGTTTTGCT
The DNA here is from genome assembly GCA_000715115.1 of Nicotiana otophora. Classification (NCBI taxonomy): domain Eukaryota; kingdom Viridiplantae; phylum Streptophyta; class Magnoliopsida; order Solanales; family Solanaceae; genus Nicotiana; species Nicotiana otophora. The sequence continues at coordinate 18,578 of AWOL01S0077444.1, read as the reverse complement.
TCTCTTTGACTTTCACAAAGCCCTATTTTGCATAATTAAGCCTCCTTCACTAGAGTCCGCAAAACGAACTCCCAAACTAGCAAATCGGAGAACTTCCTTAGCTAATGGCCTCTGATATGCCTCCAGGTGAGTCAAACTACCCATAGATTTCCGGTTAAGAGCACCAGCCACAACATTGGCCTTTCCGGGATGATATAGAATATCAATGTCTTAGTCCTTGAGTAACTCAAGCCATCTTCTCTGCCTCCGATCAATTCCTTCTGTTTCAAAATATATTGAAGGCTCTTATGGTCTGTGAATATATCAACATTCACCCCATATAAATAATGACGCCAAATTTTCAATGCAAATACCACTGCTGCAAGTTCTAAATGTGTTGGATAGTTCTTCTCATGATTCTTTAGTTGCCTATAAGCATAAGCTATCGCCTTCCCATGTTTCATTAATACACACCCAAGCCCGATTCTTGAAGCATCACAATATATCACAAATCCATCTATACCCTCTGGTAGAATCAACACCGGCATCGTAGTCAATCTTGCTTTCAATTCCTGGAAACTCTTTTCACAAGCATCTGACCATTGGAACGTAATTGCATTCTACGTCAATTTAGTCAACGGAAAAGCAAGAGTAGAAAACCCCACCAAAAACTTTCTGTAATATCCAGCTAAGCCTAAGAAACTGTGAATCTCTATTAGAGTTGTAGGCCTCGGCCAATTCTTCACAGCCGCAATTTTCTAAGGATCAACCTTAATCCCCTCACTAGAGACAACATGACCCAAGAATGTGACAGACTCAAGCCAAAATTCACATGTCAAAAAATTCGCATACAACTGGTGTTGATACAGATTATGCAACACTGCCCTAAGGTGACCGGCATGTTCCTCTCGATTGCATGAATATACAAAAATATCGTCAATAAACATTATCACAAAAGAATCGATGAATGGCTTGAAAATGCAATACATAAGATCCATGAAGGCTGCTGGGGCATTTGTTATCCCACAAGACCTCACCAGAAATTCAAAATGCCCGTACCGGGTTCTATAAGCTATTTCCGGAATATCCCGCTCCTTGATCTTCAATTGGTGATACCCGGATCTTAAATCAATCTTGGAGAAGTACCTGACACCTTGTAATTGATCAAACAAATCATCTATCCTTGGCAGTGGGTACTTATTCTTGACTATGACTTTATTAAGTTGCCGATAGTCAATACACATTCTTAGTGACCCATTTTTCTTTCTTACAAAAAGGACCGGTGCGCCCCAAGGTGACCCACTTGGACGGATAAAACCCTTTTCTAACAAATCTCTCAATTGTTCCTTTAACTCTTTCAATTCTTCCCGGTGCCATTCCGTAGGGTGGAATACATATAGGATGCGTGTCTGGCACCACATCAATCCCAAAATCAATCTCCTTGTCTGGTGGGATACCAGGGAGTTCATCCGGAAATACTCCCGGAAATTCATTCACAACAGGCACAAACTCAAGTGTAGGTGCCTCAGCATCAGTGTCTGTAACCCAGACCAAATGGTAAATACATCCCTTGTTGATCATCTTTGTGACCTTAAGGTAGGAAATAAACCTACCCTTTGGCACCACATCATCACCCTTCCACTCAATAACGGACTCATTTCGAAATTCAAACCTAACAGTTCTGGTTCGGCAATCAAGCTTGGCAGAACATGAATAAAGCCAATCCTTCCACATTATCACATCAAAATGGACCATTCTCAATTCAATAAGACCGGCCACAGTGTCTCGACCACGCAATGTGACAACACAATCCCAATAAACTCGTGCGGCCAAAATAGACTCACCAACCGGAGTAGATACAGAGAACGTCTCATAAAGCTATTCTGGTTCTATCCCAAATTCCATTGCAACATAAGGTGTGACATAAGACAAAGTGGAACCGGGATCAATAAGAGCATATACATTATGAGATTGGAAAGTCATTATACATATGACAACATCTGGAGAAGCCTCCGATTCCCGACGTCTTTGCATAGCATAAAATCTGCTGGGTCCTCCAGAATTCTGTGCACCACCCCTAGCTGCACCACGCCCTACGGGTGCTGGGGTGCCTCGAGCCGGAGGTGCTGTGGATGTAGTAGCTGCAGAATTAGCTGGTTGTGCCGCACCTCTGCCCATATTTTGGCAGGACGAGTGGAAATCTCTCTGAATGTGACCCCCCAAACCACACCCATAGCATACTGGTAGGTCCATGAAATATGACCCAAAGTGCATCCTTCCACACTTAGGGTATGGNCATCTGGAGAAGCCTCTGATTCCCGACGTCTTTGCATAGCATAAAATCTGTTGGGTCCTCCCGAATTCTGTGCACCACCCCTAGCTGCACCACGCCCTACGGGTGCTGGGGTGCCTCGAGCCGGAGGTGCTGTGGATGTAGTAGCTGCAGAATTAGCTGGTTGTGCCGCACCTCTGCCCATATTTTGGCAGGACGAGTGGAAATCTCTCTGAATGTGACCCCCCAAACCACACCCATAGCATACTGGTAGGTCCATGAAATATGACCCAAAGTGCATCCTTCCACACTTAGGGTATGGAAGTCTCCACTGCTGAAACCTTCTATTGGGACGACCCTGCTGGTGGGGTCGCCTTTTGCTTTGACTGGGTCCAGATGACCCTACACCCATCGAAGACAGGGAGAATGATTGGGATGGTCCTGATGACACTCCTTTGAATTCTGACCTACCACCACCACAACCGGAAGAGCCACCAAAGTTGCCCGCAGACCGGGCCTTGCTTCTACTCTGACGCTCCATTCTATTCTTCAATATGTGGGTCTATGTGGCTTGAGCAAATGCCACCATCTTACCATAGTTCATATCGGAATTCACGGCAGTTGTAGAGGCCTCATTGATAACCAAGGGGCTAAGGTCCTGTATACACCGGTGCACTCTAGCCTCCATAGTGGGCAACATGTGAAAACATACTTGGACCAGCGCGCAAACACCATATTGCACTCCCACAGATTCATACTACCCTGCTTCAGGCTTTCAAACTCAACGGCATGAGCTGCCTTAGTTTTATCAGGCATGAAATTATCCATAAATGCATTCGTGAACTCACCCCACCTTGCCGGAGGGCTTCCCTCCTCACGGGATTCCACCCACAACTCAAACCAAGAATAGGCCACCCCTTTCAGGCGGTAGGAGGGCAACTCTACTCCCTCTGTCTCTGTAGAATGCATAACTCGGAGAGTTTTGTGCATCTCATCAATCAAGTCCTGGGGGTCCTCCTCGGGATCAGTACCAGTAAATACTGGAGGATCTAGCTGAAGAAACTTGTTCACCCTGGAACTAGCAGATTCCCCTGGATGATTGGAAGAAGTAGGCCCAACACTCGATCCCTGGGCCAGAGAAGACACTATATGTGTCAATATTTGTATGGCTCCCTTAATATCAATATCAGATACACTAGAATCGGAAGCTAGAGCTGGAGGTGGAACTAGAATATCAGTTGGAGGAACCGGTGCACCTTCTATAGGTGTAGGGACAGGTGCGGTATGATCAGTTGTAGTAGAGTTAGGCAATGTAGTAACTGGAGGAATATTCTCACTCCTCGGGTGCTCACCCGCATCATCAATTATAGGGTCAACTGTCACTCCTGGGATGACATTGGCTATTTGGCCAGTTTTTGTCTTCTTCTTAGCTGCGATGTACTGAAAATTAGAGCAACGCAGGAGTTAAAAGAGGAACAATCTTACAACCAGCTTTATCGCATGATCAAGAACTCGAAAGAAGGGTATTATTCCTAAATGCCCATGTAGCATCCTAATAATAGATGTGGTAGACAACACACCGATAATAAGGGCTCTACTAGACACGGCTCCGAGACATCCTAGGATACTTTAAAACCTTAGGTTCTGATACCAAGTTTGTCATGCCCCAAAACCGAGGAGCGCAACCGGCGCTCAACCGAGTGAACCAGACCGAGCAAGCCTGTTAGATTTCATTCTAGCCAAACTAATCCACAAATGGAGATAATACATATTTTCATTAATTAGAAAAAATGATGTTCACGTCTACAATACCAATTTATTTCCAATAGCTTTATCATTTTTAAAGTCTCAATGGACAAGTAATACAACCACAACATAACATATTTTATCTTTCCCAGCACCAATACACAGCCCACACTATGTCTACGGAGCCTCTATAGATAAAGATGAGTATAATGTTAATGCCGACAACAAGACCCCGGCTATCCCTAAAACAGAATACACAAAGAACAAAAGATACATAACCCGCAGGATGAAGTGGGGCTCACCAAGTCAGCTAGGATGAAGGTGTGCTGCTGGTCAATATCTCCTGTTTTGGAACCACCTGCATCCATTTAAAGATGCAGCGCCCCCGGCAAAAAAGGACGTTAGTACCATCGAATAGTACTAGTATAAAAACTAAAAACTAATTTAAGAATTCAAAAATACAAAATGAATATAATGAACCAGTGCAGCAATAGAATGATATAGATAACCGTTTAAACCATAGCAAGCTTATTAAAAGCTATCAATAACATTTATAGGATTTAAGATGAGATCCTTTCTAACCATCTTCACATAAAGCGGCCCTACCGCCTCACCCGATGTATGCAGGTGGAGGTGTACGTATAATATCACAACTGTAATCAAGCGTCCCTGCCGCCTCACCCTAATGTATGCGGGTGGATGTATAACCACAGTACCAAGAACCTACATAAAGCGGCTATGCCGCCTCACACCAATGTATGCGGGTGCAAATGCATCAACGATACCAATACCAACACAAAGTGGCTATGACGCCTCACCCCAATGTATGTGGGTGGTGGTGCCACAACAATGCCAACACTATACACAAAGCGATCGTACCGCGTCAATGTAAGCGGGTGGAGGTGCAGTCCCACAATACCATAATCCCTACACAAAGCGGTCATGATGCCTCACCCCTATATATATGCGGGTAGAGGTGTATCACTATCACAATCTCTATACCACAATCCCCACACAAAGCGGTTATGCCACCTCAACCCAATGTATGCGGGTGGAGGTCTATCACAATCACAATCTCTACACAACTTGGAATAACAACTTTCACATAAATCACGACTAGAATTTATAACATGTGGATACATAATTCATAGTTTGGGACACATCCTCAATTTATAATGCAATATGATAAGAGCATTTGAAACATGAATTGAACATATATCTTCATCACAAAACTTATCGGAATACTCCATTTATAATCAACATCTCTGAACTTATAAGGATATAGGGAATTCAAATTCTTAAAGAAGAGTTTAGCCAACATACCTCACTTGAGCTTCCTTACACTCTAAATGTTCTGGAATTCTTAGCAACTTTAATCTATTTTAGAAATATAACAAATTGAACCAAGATTAGGAAGATGATTATGGTTCTAGCTCATCAAACACAAGGTGTGCATATGGTTTAAAGGCACTTTTATGGAGAATTCCATCATCCCACAACCCAATTCTTACCATTTTTTGCTCAACAATCTTCCTACACCCTTTGAAAACACATGCATGCAAAATAAACAACTCTCATGCCCAACAACTTTCTTGCTAATTACCCATTTCTAGACAAAATTCGAAATTGAGGGTTAGGGTATAGAATCTTACCTCTAGGATGAAGACCTAGTGAGTTTCCCTTCTTAATCTTCCAAAACTTGGGCAAGAATTGAAGAACAATTATTGAAGAATACCTTCTCACTCTAGGGCACTCTCTCTACTCTAAACTATCAGATTATAGTTCAAATATTGCTCAAAGAGTGTATTAAATGAAATAGGGTCAAGTTTTAAAAGCCCAAAAATGGAGCTCCGGAACGGTAGCATAATGAATATGCGGATAGCATATCGGCCGCATAATTGCTAACAAAAATGATCACAAATCTGTCTGTGTATGCGGTCGCATAATGCACCACATAATAATTATGCGGTTGCATAGTCGACCGCATAGCTGCTTCAAGAATGGCCCTCTCGTGCTCACTTCTGAAGCCATTATGTGGCACGCAGAGTGATTATGTGGTCGCATAATGGACCTCATAAACGCGCTTTTCTGCCAAAAATTTTCCTTTACTTTCCTGTGCATTGTTCAACCCAAACACGTAAGCCTAGTCCGGCACCATGAAACATTATTTTCTTTGCAAATTTTCTGGGGTGTTACATAAGCATCCCGTTGTTGCGACTGGCAATGATAACCTTTGGAGGGAGATACAAGCAAGGGAATACAACCGTTGTTGACCACTTGAACCAAACTCCTGCTCAGATATTTATCTTATCACTGTTGCAAAACTCAAATGCACACAAGAATTCCTTAATGACAGTGTTGAGTGAACCTTATGTACCCGCTGGCATTTCTAGTGGAGAGATGGCTAACATGGTTGGACATGTACTGGAGAGTCACAAAATTACTTTCCACGAAGATGAGTTACCGCCAAAAGGGTTGAGTCACAATAAGACATTGCACATCACACTGCAATTCGAGGACAAGTTCGTCGCTAGGGTCCTGATAGATGGAGGTTCGAGTCTAAACATATGTCCACTGACCACCCTAAAATTATTAGGTTAGGGCATGCACGAGATATGAATGGGAAGCATGAATGTGAAGGCATTCGATGGATCTCACACAGCCACTATCGAAGAAATCAACCTTGATCTACAGATAGGTCCGGCTTGGTTTGATGTTAAGTTCCAAGTGCTAGATATATCAACTACTTACAACCTAATGCTGGGACGGCCATGGATACATGCAACTGGGGTAGTGGCTTCTACTTTGCGCCACGCTGTGAAGTTCGAGTGGAATCATCAGGAGGTGATCCTTCATTGAGATGGAAGCAACCTCATCTACACCAATTAGACCGTTTCAGTCATAACAAATAGGAGGAAGTTAGGCTGAGAAACATATAATCGCATTGAACGGGTTAATGCAATTGAAAATGATCGATGGTGGAGTAACAAGATAGAAAGCATATTGTATATTGATGTGGACATGATATGAACCAGGCAAGGCTCTTGGTAAAAAGCTTCAGGGTATCACCAAACCCATACAACCACATTATGATGGCACGACCTTTGGACTCGGGTATGAATATACCATGAAAGAACATCAGGATTGGACACTTCCATGATGCGCCCCTTATTATCCGCTGGAACAACCCATACTACCGCTGCACCATACATTCCATCAGGCTGACATAATGTGGGGATCTGAGGAATATGAGATTTTGGCTGGTGTGAGGAAGCTATTTCTGAAAGACATGGGCTACAGTGCAATTATTGGGTAGGAGGAGGAAGACCTTACTATTCAGACAATGTAAGAGGGAGCTATTTTCAAGAACTGGACCACTGCACCATTCCGGGCTCGCCGAGTTCCTGGGTAGCCTTGCAAATTAGCACGACTTATTTTCAAATTGTTTTGAGCATTTAAGACATTTTTAGAATTTTGTCTTGAAATAATTACTCGAGCCATCGAGTCGTACTTGTTGACTTTTTAAAGTTTTATTAATGCATTACTGCTTTTCGTATTTATTATTATCTTTCTACATTCTTTGCAAAAGCTCAGAAAGTTCAAGCCACATATGAGGTAGAAGATAAAAGAGGAGGTCACCAAGCAAATCAAAGCCAAGGTTCTCCGAGTGGTCGAATACCTGATGTGGTTAGCCAACATTGTGCCGGTTCCAAATATAGATGGGAAAGTTAGAGTATGTGTCGATTACAGAGATCTGAATAGAGCAAGTCCTAAGGATGATTTCCCACTGCCTAACACACACATACTGATTGACAACTGTGCCAAGCATGTACTCCAATCCTTTGTGGATTGCTTCGCATGATACCATCAGATTTGGATGGATAAAGAGGATGCCCAAAAGAATGTACTCCAATCTTTTGTAGGGAATATATTGTTACCAAATGATGCCGTCTCTTTTGAAAAATGCTGGGGCCACCTACATGAGGGCCATGATGACTATCTTCCATGACATGATACACAAATAAATAGAGGTGTACATGGATGATGTTATCATTAAATCTATAAAGAGTTCGGATCACATAGAAAACCTGAAGACATTTTTCGATCGACTTTGAAAATACAACTTGAAGTTGAACCCAGTAAAATGTGTTTGGAGTCCCCGCTATAAAATAGTTAGGTTTCATAGTAAGCCGCTGAGGTATTTTTCTACACCCGTCAAAAATCAATGCTCTCCACGACTTGCCACTGCCAAACAATAAGAAAGATGTGATGCGTTTTCTAGGGTGCCTCAACTATATCAGCTGTTCTATAGCACAATCAATGGTGATGTGTCAGCCAATCTTAAAAATGCCGAGGAAAGATGCTACAACAAGCTGGACTGAAGAATGCCAGAAAGCCTTCGATAAAATCAAGGAGTATTTATCTAAACCTCGCATGTTGGTCCCACCAGAACAAGGAAGACCTCTGCTGCTTTATCTGCCTCTGCTGGATGGGGCCTCTGGTTGCATTCTCGGACAACATGATAAAATTGGAAGGAAGGAGCAAGCGATATATTATCTGAGAAAGAAGTTCATACCTTACAAAGGCCGGCACCCTTTGGACAACTACAAGCAATGGCAGGAAAACCTACCATTTGCTTTGCTCGGGTATCGCACTACCATTCGCACGTCAACAAGGAAATCTCCCTACTTACTGGTACCGAAGTCATTATCCCTACCGAAGTGGAGATTCCTTCCTTAAGAATCATATAAGAAGCTAAGCTCAGCGACGCGGAATGGGTATGAAACTTGTATGAACAAATTTATCTCATTGATGGTAAAAGAATGAACGCAGGGTGTCACAGTCAACTCTAACAGAATAGAATGGCACGAGCTTTTAATACAAAGGTTAGGGTGAGGCAATTCACAGCAGGGCATTTAGTGTTGAAATGAATCTTCCCATATTAGGATGAAGTAAAAGGGAAATTCTCATCCAATTGGCAAGGCCCTTACATGGTCCACCGAGTACTAACAGGAGGAGCACTTATACTCGCAGAGATGGATGGAGAGATTTGGCCAAAACCTATTAGTTCAGACGCAGTCAAGAGATACTATGTTTAATACTATGTTTGAACTTTCTATTTGATGTAACCTGAACTACGCTTGACCTGATTCCCGTTTAACAGGGGATACGTAGGCAGCCCTGTGGGTTCGGTCACATCATAATAAATTATTCATTCCCTCTATGGTCAGAAACGGGGGCAAGATCTCGCGTTTGCCCGATCTCGTCATATTTAGAATCGCCAAGAAATGTATCGCCAGATGTATGCATTTAAACTAGGGCAAAGATTTGAGGGGAATCCTCAAAATTTTGAGTTAAGGAGGTTGCAATATCTCAAAAGCGTGTTACAGTCATCAATTCGACAAAGTTATTCGCTTTCATCCATTATCACATATTTCAAACAACTACATTTTTTATAAATAATTTGTCACAAATGCATGTTTTTCGAAATTTCAATTTTTTATATAGTAGCCAGACATTACCCGGGGTGACTCAAATAGGACCTCAAGACAAGAGCAAAGGCAAAGTAATAAATCGAGAGCACGAACCAACTTTCCCCCCTCGAAACTCACAATTTTCCTTTCGATACAAGCATAATGGACTTAACAGGAACGTTCGCAAATATATACACACAACAAAATCACTATCTTCACACCGACAAAAGTCGCCAAATGCAAACGCATCAAGCTAGGAAATATCTTTCCCTGTCGCATTTATCATTGCTCATTCTTGCATAGGGATAAGCATTGCCCTTATCACCGCATAAAGCTAAACACTANCAAGGAGTATTTATCTAAACCTCCCATGTTGGTCCCACCAGAACAAGGAAGACCTCTGCTGCTTTATCTGCCTCTGCTGGATGGGGCCTCTGGTTGCATTCTCGGACAACATGATAAAATTGGAAGGAAGGAGCAAGCGATATATTATCTGAGAAAGAAGTTCATACCTTACAAAGGCCGGCACCCTTTGGACAACTACAAGCAATGGCAGGAAAACCTACCATTTGCTTTGCTCGGGTATCGCACTACCATTCGCACGTCAACAAGGAAATCTCCCTACTTACTGGTACCGAAGTCATTATCCCTACCGAAGTGGAGATTCCTTCCTTAAGAATCATATAAGAAGCTAAGCTCAGCGACGCGGAATGGGTATGAAACTTGTATGAACAAATTTATCTCATTGATGGTAAAAGAATGAACGCAGGGTGTCACAGTCAACTCTAACAGAATAGAATGGCACGAGCTTTTAATACAAAGGTTAGGGTGAGGCAATTCACAGCAGGGCATTTAGTGTTGAAATGAATCTTCCCATATTAGGATGAAGTAAAAGGGAAATTCTCATCCAATTGGCAAGGCCCTTACATGGTCCACCGAGTACTAACAGGAGGAGCACTTATACTCGCAGAGATGGATGGAGAGATTTGGCCAAAACCTATTAGTTCAGACGCAGTCAAGAGATACTATGTTTAATACTATGTTTGAACTTTCTATTTGATGTAACCTGAACTACGCTTGACCTGATTCCCGTTTAACAGGGGATACGTAGGCAGCCCTGTGGGTTCGGTCACATCATAATAAATTATTCATTCCCTCTATGGTCAGAAACGGGGGCAAGATCTCGCGTTTGCCCGATCTCGTCATATTTAGAATCGCCAAGAAATGTATCGCCAGATGTATGCATTTAAACTAGGGCAAAGATTTGAGGGGAATCCTCAAAATTTTGAGTTAAGGAGGTTGCAATATCTCAAAAGCGTGTTACAGTCATCAATTCGACAAAGTTATTCGCTTTCATCCATTATCACATATTTCAAACAACTACATTTTTTATAAATAATTTGTCACAAATGCATGTTTTTCGAAATTTCAATTTTTTATATAGTAGCCAGACATTACCCGGGGTGACTCAAATAGGACCTCAAGACAAGAGCAAAGGCAAAGTAATAAATCGAGAGCACGAACCAACTTTCCCCCCTCGAAACTCACAATTTTCCTTTCGATACAAGCATAATGGACTTAACAGGAACGTTCGCAAATATATACACACAACAAAATCACTATCTTCACACCGACAAAAGTCGCCAAATGCAAACGCATCAAGCTAGGAAATATCTTTCCCTGTCGCATTTATCATTGCTCATTCTTGCATAGGGATAAGCATTGCCCTTATCACCGCATAAAGCTAAACACTATTTTTCCTTGCATGACACTAAGCACTGTCTCCCTTCCTTGCATGAGGCTAAGCACTGCCTCCATTATTGCATAAGGCTAAACATTGCATTTCGTTGAATGAGACTAAGCACTGTTTCCATTCCTTACATGAGGCTAAGCACTGCCTCCATTATTGCATGAGAATAAAAACTGTCCTCCATACTGAATTGTTGCATAAGGCTAAGAATTGCCTTTCTTGCATGAGAATAAGGACCGTCTCCATTCTCCGCATGAGGCTAAGCACTGCCTCCATTATTGTATAAGGCTAAGCATTTCCTTTCCTGTATGCGACTAAGCATTGTCTCGGCTCCTTGCATATGGGTAAACACTGCCCTTACCATAGCACGAGGCTAAGAATTGCCTTCATTATTGCACAATGCTAAGAATTGCCTTTCCTTGCATGAGACTAAGCATTGTCTCCACTCTTTGCATCGGGCTAGGCACTGCCCTCATTTCATACAAGACTAAGCCTTGTCTCGTCTCGTTCTCGCATATGACTAAGCATTACCTATTTCCTAAATCAAATAATCGACACGTTGTCCGAAGGCACCATAGTCTGTGGGCACCATCCTCATAGCCCGAAGACATCATGCCACGGCCAAAGGATCTCTCAAAATTGCATATCATTATTCAAAGGCGTCATAGTCCAGAGGAACCATCCTCATGACCCGAGGACACCATTTTATGGCGAATCCCCTATCATACGCTTCACGGCCCAAGAAGTCACAGTATAAGGGCATCATCCACATCGTCCAAAGACAACTCTCATGGCCTGAAGGGAATTTGCATCATGTTTAAATTTTTGTAATAACCCATATATATTCCCGTGCAGTGTGTTTTAATTTTTGCAAATAACTGGGGAGGTAACCCCAAGAGCAAGGTGGGAAGTTCTTGGAGGGAAGGATGCCGAGGGTCTATTGGAAACAGCCTCTCTACCCCAGGGTAGGGGTAAGGTCTGCGTACACACTACCCTCCCCAGACCCCACTAGTGGGATTATACTGGGTTGTTGTTGTTGTTGTTGTTGTAACTGGGGAGGTAACCGTTCTACAAAAAGGAGCGATTCTCACACCGATTTCTATTTACAATGTTCACATCCTTTGATCACCTCAAACGTAACTCATAATCAATAATTGATTACCCTTTATTCTATAACCATCCAAATATCTATCTTGTACAGCCGTAACATTCAATTTGCAATCATAGCCCCACCTGAAATCATCCATTACTCACGATACTATCACATCCAAAAGATCCTTTTTCGAAACACACGACCACTCTTAGAACAACTCCATCGGTTTCGTTCGCCGTTGGATCCAGAACTACACACGACCTGTTTCCCGTAACACTAGGGATATTAGGCAACTCAAGAATTAGGGTTAGACCCAATATTTTTTTCAAAACACATCATTCCTCACTCACTTCGGACAAAATTGGTCATTATTTTCTTTGCCCGACAACTCTTTCATCATTCTCGGGTAAAGAAGGGCAGCTGTTGTTACCCAATGTTGCCCTCATATTTTTATAAATATCATATATGTTTTTACAATATCATGTTTTCATCATTACTCAATTTAAAAGAGTCATATCAGAATTGTCTATTATTTTCCATAAATTGTTAAACTTTAAAATTGATTTTCTTGCATTTAAATTATTTAAATATGTATTAATTACACCTTTAAATTATTTTTTTGATGACTTAATCACCCAAATTTATTATTTGCATCCACATATGTGTTTCATAATATTTTTACTTCATTTATATAACTACATTTGTATTTTAAGCTATTTACACAATATTTGTAAATAATAGCCTATATTCTATAAATAGTTGAATTTATTATATTAGATATGCAAAAATAGCATTTTATATTTTTATAATTATGAGTTATTAATTTTAAGCATTTTATTTCATCAATAATAATTTATTATTATTATTAGATGTTTTAATAATTTGGTTTTAATTAAGTTTATGTATTTTAAAATGTGGTCCAAAGCAGGCAATTTATAAACCAAATTAGCGGCCCAAGCACCCACACCTTAGCCCAATAATCCCCAAAGCCCAATCCAAACGACCCCTGTGACTAACCCGGTTGTGACCCACTTTAAATGACCCGCCCCGCCTATTCTTTAATCTAGACCATTGATCTCTCAATATCAACGGTCCACGACAACCCCACCTTTTTAATTACATCTGCCCCAAAACCTCTCCCCATTCTTCAGGGACAACCACCTTTGAACCCTCTCTACTCCCTTATCCTATCAAATGCTAATAGTCGCTTCCTCTTGTTGAATCCCTTACACATCACTTGTTGTCTTGCTGCAACTATGGGACGACATTCTATGAATACTTAGCCTACTATGATTTTCCTTGACCTTATTAGCCTCAATGCTTGCCTATTGTAGATAACCATGTTGCTTGAATAATTTTCTCCATGTTTAAGCTTAATTGAATATTCGAGACTATATATATGCCTAGAACCTATGCCAAATCTTCTATGTATACCTGCTATTCCCAGAAACCAACTTGTGATCGTATGAACTCTGTGTGCTAATGTTGTTGCAATGCCAAAGGAGACTCGTTCTTTTCTTTGATGCTTTGTGCTCATCTATTATTTGAGACTCCTAGGATGAATTTCAATCCCTGTCTTGTTTACTCTTCTTTACACGATGCCTTCTTACTTGACTTGCCTGAAGATCAACCTCTTCTCATCTTAATGCTCACTTATTTATAAACTGAGCTTGTTTGCATGTCCCATATGTTAAGCCCTACAAAATAGTTGTTCTCATTAGGTTCTTATGTTGAAGTTTCCACTTTAATTCTATATCTCACTAGTCTTGCCCATGACACTATTAGATTTCCATGTTCAAACCCCTGCTTAAGGCTCCTTATGATGGTGTTTTGACCAAGCTTTGTTCTGGAACTTTATTTGAATTAGCCTTATTGCCCTTAAACTTTGTTTCTAGAGTTACAACCACAAACCTTGATGCATAAGTGTTTATATGACCCTATCTATAAGTCTTGGTTAGAGGTGTTGTTGGTCACATCCTAAGGACTGAGTGTTTTAATTTTCAGAGTTGTTCAATTAACTCTGTATGTAGTGTCATATGTATAGCCAAGCTTAACATCCTTTGGGTAAGAAATTATTCATCTGGGCCTATTATGCTAGGCCTTCTTTGGAATTGGAAGAATGAAGAACACTATTTGCAATTGGAGTGTGGGCCTGCAGTCCACATGGAATTCTAAACCTATCTGAAGGCCCAATTATTACTGGGTTATTATGTATTCATATTTGTACCTGTAATTATTCAATAGGGTGTATAATAATTTGTAAACAAATGAAGCGGAGATTAGTGAAAAGGGTTGGGCTCTCCTAATTCTCGCATAAACGGGTAGAGAACATGTCTATAGGACCCACCTACTTTGTTTGACATGCTTTATTTCTGTACACACATCGAAACCATGCCTATAAGAAATCACACAATCCACTTAACTTGCTTAATACTTGTACATTATTCAAAAGAATGATTCTTTGACTAAATATTTTACCTGCTCCCATGTCTGCTTCTATATGATTATTAGATAGCATGCCTATAGGGTTGTAATTATACATACCTTTATAAATGCTCATCTAGATACCATGACTATAGGGTCTTAACTAATTAATTAATCGACTTCTTCTGTTGTTTTATAATACTGCCACCTAGATAGCATGCCCATAGGATAAGTATGACTAAATCGAGTTCAATTACCAACCATTAGAAATCTTGTCTATAGGATATTGTTACATGCCTAGAAAGCATGTCTATAGAATCAAATGTTGGTAATGCCAAGTTTTTTAATAGCTCTCACTGCCCGTTGCGCAAACAACCTAGAAATCATGTCTATAGGTTTTAAAACACACATAATCTGCAAATTAGTTAATTTGGAGCAACAGCACTGCCTGTACGACTTGAAAATAGAATCGTATAGAAATCATGCCCATAGGACTTAACGACTCAAATACGTCTTAATCCTGAAATGGTCTACTGTGTAGCCTGGAACTCTTTTGCTTGCTTTGTTGCTACGTGCGGGGGTTAACACGAGCCTCTCTTTGCTATTATGTGCAGTTCTACTTGTTTTGACTTCGCGATTAGTTTTATGATTTTGAACGACCTAGGTGAAGTCTATAACCACCCGAATAGAGGTCCAAATCCTCCTGGACCATAGACATGGGACGGGTAATGCACACCTAGGACATGATTTAGAATTGAATTAGAGCTCCTTTAATTAACAACTTCAACATAGTAATGGTGTAGCAGGAGATGATAGTCTATGCCTGCTGAATAATATGAGCAACCCCTACCTTAAGGGAGTTGCGAAGTATTATTTATGTTGCATGGGTGATCTTTTCGGCTAAAAACCTTAGGACCCCCCTTTCTTTATAAGCTGGTTATCTACACTTAGTCATTTAACATAGACCAATGTAGTTGTGTCCTTGTAATCATTAAGGATTTGTACCAATTCTCATGTGTTAAGATAAGATTCTTCAACTTCTATATTTCCCTTTATTTGTTTATCACATAGACTAATCACATAATCCACATAGTTC
>AWOL01S0077442.1:8719-41321 GCA_000715115.1 Nicotiana otophora | reverse complement strand
CCCTAAATCTCGCCCCACCCCCCGTTCCCCCCGAGGACATGACTTCACTCGACCATCCCAGACCACAGCCACTATACGTATGGCAGAGTAAGGGGAATCACTATCACACAAGGCAACAGACCAAACGAGAAGAATACCAGTTGTAACAACAGACACACTAATACGGTAAATAAAGTAGTACGAGGTAAGATGCCAACAATTTAACTCACACAACAAAGGAAAACTGAAAAACGGGAGGTACCAACTCCCGCGTGCAAAATAGTAAATTCAAAGCAAGAACAATAGAACCTGAAGTCACCACGAGTGACGAGAAAGGTGTTGTCCACAGAGTCAAGTCTCCCAAAGTTATCTGATCTCTATTTAACAGATTCAAGTCTCCCAAAGTCAGTAGAGTAAACCAAAAATTTAGCTTTCCAGTTTAAACGGCAACTTTGTAAGGAAAATTCGGGTAAGGAAAATGTGGTATTTAATTCATTGAGCAGGAAGGCGGAGAGCATGGAGAGTTTGGCATTTATTTCAGTTGGAGAGGCCTTTAGCTATGGATGTTCAGGCCTTGGCCAATAGATTTGTGAGATTGTATATTTCTGAGCCTAGCAAAGTTCTTACTTGTGTTGTTGCACAGTCGTCCTTGTTTGTGCGTATCAAGGCTCACCAGTATGATGATCTATACTTGTTGGTACTTAAGAACACGATGCAACGAGGTGGTGCTAAGAAGGTCATTATTGGGGATAATAATGTTATGCGACTTCAGGGTCGGATTTGTGTTCCTAATTTTGATGGTTTGAGAGAGTTGATTCTTGAAGAGGCTCACAATTCACGATATTCTATTCACCCAGGTGCTAGGAAGATGTATCGTGATTTGAAGCAGCAATAGTGGTGGCGGAGTATGAAGAAGGATAGTGTTGGGCATGTTTCACGATGTTTGAATTGTCAATAGGTCAAGTATGAGCATCAAATACTGGGTGGTTTGCTTCTGAAGATTGATACACCGGAATGGAAGTGAGAGCGCATCACTATGGACTTTGAAGAGGGTTTGCCACATACTTTGAGAGGTCATTGTTGATCGGTTGACCAAGTCGGTGCATTTTGGTCTGATTATGACTTCTTACACTTTAGAGATGTTGGCTCAGATCTACATCAGAGAGATTGTTCGCTTGCATGGTGTACCCATCTCTATCATTTTAGACAATGGCAGTCAACTTACATTAGATTTGTTTTGGAGAGTGTGTGCAGCATAAATTGGGCACGCGGATGGAGTTGAGTACTGCATTTCACTCTCAGACAAATAAGCAGTCTGAGATGACCATTCAAATCCTTGAGGATATATTTTGAGTCGTGTTATTGATTTCAGAGGCTAGTAGGATCAATTTCTACCATTAGTGGAGTTTTCCTACGATAAAAGCTATTAGTCTAGTATTCGGATAACTCTTTTTGAGGCCTTGTATGGGAGGCGATGTCGTTCTCCAGCTGGTTGGTTTGAGCCTGGTGAGGATAGGTTATTAGGTACAGATCTATTTCGGGATGCTTTGGCGAAAGTGAAGTTGATTCAGGAGTGACTTCGTACAAGGTAGTCCAGGAAAAATAGTTATGCGGACAGGAAGGTTCGCAATGTGGCATTTATGGAAGGTGATAAGGTTCTTCTTAGAGTTTCTCCTATGAATGGCATGATGAGGTTTAAGAAGAAAGGCAAATTGAGATCGAGGTTTAATGGTCCATTTGAAGTGTTCTAAAGAATTGACGAGGTTGCTTATAGACTTGTTTTGCATCCTAGTATTCCATGTTTCTATGCTTCAGAAGTATCATGAAGATATGTCGCATGCTTTGAACTTCAGCACACTGCAATTGGATGAGAATCTGGCCTATGAATAAGAGTTGGTAGCTATATTGGATAGACAGGTTCGAAGCTCAAGTCTAAGGAGATCACATTGTTGAAGGTGCTTTGGAGAAGTTAACCTAGTGAGGAGGCTACTTAGGAGACCAAGTCAGATATGTAGAGCAGATATCCGCATCATTTCAGCAATTCAGGCATATTTTCAAACTTGTTCGAGGATGAACGTTTATTTAAGATGTGAAGAATATAACGATCCAATTGGTCGTTTTGAGTATTTGAATCTCGTTCTCTTATTTGATGCTTCTCGTAGGTGTATTTATGTGTTATGACATAAGGGGATGGGTAGTTTGATTTTCATAGGATTCGGGAGTGATTTGAAACATTTAGTTTCTTTTTGGATTAAGTTAGAGGAGTTGACCAAGGTTTGACTTTTATGTAAATGACCTAGGATTGGTAATTTAATGGCTCCAATAGGTTTGTATGGTGATTTTGTACTTAGACGTATGTTTGGATTTGGTTTTGGATGCTCCTAGAGAATTTTGAGTCTATATGCCAAAATTGGCAATTTCAAGAATTGGAGAGTTCTTAAGTTTAACTGATAGTTGACTTTGATGTTATCGTACTCGGATTGTTGTTCCGGAACTTGGGATTGGTTTTTCTTTTCTTTTAGGAAACTTGTGTGCAAAATAGGTTATGATCCGAAGTGTTTGGCATAAATTGTTCGATTGGTTGGAAGCTTAGAAATTCTTGAACTTAAAAGAAGTTTAACTTGTGATTTGGTCTTTGATTCGTAGATGAAATGGTCTCGTTTGTGTTTAGTAACTTTGGATAAGTTGGGGTAGTATTTATGGACTTACTGGTATGATTGGACGAGTTCTTAGTTGGCTCAAGTGAGTTTCCGAGCACCCCGGAGCATGCTTGAGTTGGCAGATTTTGCTGGTGTCTGGTGTGCTTCGCAATAGCGGAGCAGGTCATGCGATCGCGGAGTGTTATTTGGAGATAATGTGATTTTCTCTTCGCATTCGTGATAGGGAAGTCACGTTCACAAAGAAGGAGCTGGGAGCTTGAGGTTTGGCCTTTGCGTTCGCGAAGGCAGGGTCGCGTTTGCGGTAGGATGGGTAGGTAAGGCATCGCGTTCGCAAGTGGAGATTTGCGGTCGTGAAGAGGATTTTTGGCAGAAGCATATTTGTGCTTCGAACGCGAGGCACGTGCCGCGTTCGCAAAGATTACCCTGGGCAGAGTATTTTAAGTTGAAATTTCAAAATCTTAGCTCATTCTCTCATATGATGAACCCTGTACTTGGAGATGAGCGATTGTTTAAGGAGATTTTCACACAAGTCTAAAGGGTAAGTGATTTCTACTCATTTATGGTATTATTTCAAGAATCTATATGGATTATTAACCCCTAAAATATGGAATTTTGAGATAAAATTTGGGGGTTTTGCTTACAACTTAAGAGAGTAAAAATTAAGGTTTTGAGATATGATTTGGACTTGGATTTGGAAACTAAATACATATATGGACTTGTGGGATTATGGGTAGTCGGGATCTACTCCTAGACTCAAGTTTTAACAATGTGGGCCCAGGTTGACTTTTGTTAACTTTTTAAAAAGTAACAACCACAACAACAACAACAACAATAACAACGACAACAACAACGACACAGTAAAATCCCACTAGTGGGAAATGTCAGAAGTGGGATTTGAACCCACACCCTCTCACGAGGACAAGAACTTGAGTCTAACGCCTTAGACCACTCGGCCATCCTGACATTTGACTTTTTAAAAAGTAATTAAATATTAAATCTTTATTGTTTAGAATTGATTCGTATGATGTTGTTTAACATTATTGAGTATTATTTGGTTAGATTTGAGCCAGTTGGAGGTGATTGCTTAAGAAAAAACAATTTTGGAAAGTTGATTTTGCTTGTTAAGGTAAGTATCTTGCCGAACCTTATTGTGAGGGAATAACTCTTAGGATTTGACCTTATTTATCTAATTGAAATGTGTGGAAAGCGAATTATAAGCAAGGTGACGATCATATATGCGGGCACTATGTATGATTCTTGACCGGATTAGACTTTAGGCTTCTATTATGCCTTGTTTGAATTATGTTCTTTCTATTATTTATGATTTAATCAATTGTATGACTACATAAGCTTATCCTTTCATGTTATTGATCATATTTAGGATTATTATCTCCTATTTGGACAGGATACTCTATTTTTGATATTATGATTATACTTGATTTAGCCATAGTCATATTTCACATATCATGCACCCATCCGCACTTCATCATTATTATGTCCTTGTATACTTTATTGATTAATTGTGAGTATATACCTCTTTTATGATGAAATGTTATTTCGGATTGTTATAATGATAGTACATGTGGACATATTGAGCGGATTGATTTGGAATGGGCGAGGTCTTTGACGTGCGGTTATGAGGATATTATTATTATTGTGGAACGAGGTCTTTGTCATGCAGTTATGATAATATTATTACTGTTTTTGCATGAGTATTATATTTTGCGGGATGTGAAGTTGGATCCGTCCTCTATGGTTGCCCTCTCATGTTTCTCTCTTGAAGGCGTACACATGGTTTTATGGTAAATTGAAAGATGTTGGTTGATTCTTATATAGAATCTGATGATGGTGAGTTATGAGCATAAAGATGAAACCTTTGACCATACAAGTGAATCCTTTATGCATTATTATGCATTCTATATGCTTTCTATGTTGAATTCTAATATAATACTCTATGCCTCTGTTATATGTTGATGACTTGTTTGTCGAGAATAAATTATCCATGTTGAGTTGATATCTCTTAAATATGATATTCGATGATATTGCATCTTTTTTTATAGACATGTTGTGGATAAATATGAATTGCACATGTTTAATTGATTAGTAAGTATCACATTACTTAAACCTCATTATTACTTCACTGAAGTTAGTCCTGATACTTACTAAGTGCATGTCGTCTCGTTCTCATACTACACTTTTACACATTTTGTGCAAATTCTATGCTACCAAGTTTAGAGGAATTTGATATTGTAGTATCTTATGCTATCTATTGTTGAAGATTTATTCCGCTATTTATGCTATTTTAGTTAAATTATATCTCATTTTGTTTGATTTGATTTATGTTATATAATGGCTTACCTAATTTTGGAGATTATGTGCCATCCTGACCGTTAGTGGTATTTTGGGTCATGATATGTTTTACCATTATTTAGCGGAAAAAATTAGAAAATAGCCACTTTAACCACTCCTATTAGAGTTTAGTCAGTATTTAAAAAGCTGTTAGCATTTAGCCACTCTTTTGATACGAAAAAATATTTGGATAAAATTAACTCCCCCAGCAAAGACATAAAAAACTCCAGCAACGACTATTGAACCACAAAATTTATAAGTTCAAACTCCAAAAATTATTCCGGGAGTTTAAAATTCTCATATATGTGATACCTTAGCACTGTATGCTGGAGTTTGGAAGTCTAGGAATGAATCATGGGGTTCGAAACCTTTAAGGGAAAAAATCCAGCATATGATGCTGGAGTTCAGACAATTTTTTTCTTTAAAATTCAGCAAACAAAAGTAGCAGACTAGTATTTAAGATTGCTTCTTCTTCACGATTGTTTGTAAAGCACTTGAGAATTATAGAACATTTTTCTTTCTCGTCTTCACTAATTAAGCACCTAGTTCTTTATAAAATGTAGAACTTTCAAAGATTTAATTGTGAAGAAATTTCACGAGGTTCATGCTTCTCCAAGTTTTGAATCAAGGGTTCAGATTTAGCTTTTAAGGCTTTAGATTTCCTCAGAAGTATCCAGTTTGTCATTAGAGAAGTTTAGCGCTAGAACTCGTTGAAACTCGGCGACAATAAAAACTAAACGAACTACTGCAATGGAAGAGGACGAAAAAAAGTATTAGCATAGTGTAAACTCAACTCTAGAAATATTATGATACGAACGCGGAAGCAAAATAACAAAAACACAAATAAAATGATAGAAATATAGAGATTTGGCAAAGAACTAATTAAGAAATTGAAAGAACACTTGAAATATATCTCAAATATTGATGTGTCGTAGAAATGCGGCACTTTTGATATTAATTATATAGACTTTAGCTCATATTTTAAAGCATTATAAGTCATTTCTTATGTAATTTTGGTGTTTTGCAGGAAACCAGACTTGAAGAACCATGAACATGAAAAAGATGACAAAAATCCATGGAAAGGCAGAAATACGGCAGGTCTGCGACTGCAAAAGTGATGTGCGGACCGCAGACCCATCGCAGAGTGAAATAGACCACCCTAGTATCTGAAAGTCAAATCTGTGGTTCATTTTGCAGTTGCACAACTCCTATGCGGACCGAATAGTGATCGCACAAATTCACAAGGATTACCAGCGAAGATGATTTTACGGTACGATATGCGGCCGCAAAACCAACATGCGGACTGCACAACCAAAATATGATGAACAATTGGAGAACTCTGTGATTAGATCTGTGGTGAAAAGGAAGATGTGCGGACTGCGAATGCTTTATGCGGCCCATTATGCAGTCGCAGACTTTATCTACAGGGTCATTTTTGTTACTTTTTGTCCACGACTTTTGGACCATTATAAATAGAATGACTAGCGTTTTTGTGGACCATCTTGTCTGAAAAAGAGGCTACACTTAGAGCATTGAATACACCATTATTTTGGAAGCTTTTGAGAAAGAATCCAAGATTTGTCCCCTTTGTAAGCTTTATGACTTTATTTATTACTTTGTTCTTGTATTCTAAGTATGAGTAGCTAACTTTAAATACTAAAGTTGTGGACCCTAAGTGGGTGTAATGTTAATGGGTGTTTACCATTAAATATATATATAATGGTTGGTTGATTTTTATTCATTTCTCATGCTTCATTTATGGTTGATGGTTGCAAATATTGACTAGTGCCATTTTACTCTATCTTTACTTGGAAAAGCGGGCTAAGTTTTGGTAGAATTGAATAGCAAGAACTCAAGTCTTTAAACCTTGTTTAATAGAATTGATTAGTGATAAGTGGGTTCTACTTAGCATAAATTAGTTGTTCTTAATTGTAACTCTTTTATATTTGGAAAAATCATAAAGAGGAATTACTACCTAATTATTGGAAAATATTGGGTAGTCATTTAGGAACCATTTGCATATCAAAGGACCTTCCATTAGAAATATATCATATTAACACCGATATTATTACATTCCATTGATAGGGATACAACCTTGGTTTCTTAATCAAATTAATCAAATTCTCTTAATAAAATAGCTTTTCTTGACAATTAACAATTACAAAACTCTTTTTAAACTAACAGAGTAGAACTACGGCTTAAGTCAAGTTTCACACTATTCAGGTAATATTTTCACACCTATTTCCTGTGAGATTCGACCACAACCTAGTTGGGTTATTATATTTGACATCGACCGTCTTATACTATTTATATAAGTGTAATTTGAGCGTATCAAATTTTGGCGTCGTTGCCGAGGAATACGGTTTTGAAATTATTAACTAGCGTGTGCTTTACTTTACGTCTTCTTCTATTCCATCACACTTTGTTTGCTTTGCTTGGTGTCATCAGGAAACCATGGGTGAGCCGGAAGAAGAGAATGTGTTTGCGGATATAGATGAGTATATTGAGGATACAAACGCCATTGTCCCTCCCAGAATTGACGTTGCTACCTTCAAAGTGGAACACAGCCTAATCCTAATGCTTAAGGCAGAGGGGTTCTTCCGAAATTCCACTGACGATGATCCGACACAACATCTCATAAACTTTTTGGGTGTGCGTGCAATGCACAAGCATAATCATGTCTCAGATAATTCCCTAAGGTTGAGGGTGTTCAAGTACTCATTAACTAGAGAGGCAAGACAGTGGATAATCTACCTCCCAATTCCATCCACACTTGGGCCGAGATTGTCCGAGCTTTCCTAGCAAAATGGGTCCCACAAAGAAAGAAGTCCGAGCTTTGGGATAAAAGTTTCTTCTTCAAGCAATTACTAGGAGAGCACCTACATGAGGCATGGGCTATTGTCAAGCTATATTTGGCGAGGTCACCGAATCATGGTTTTCCGGATACTATTTTGTTGGAGAAGTTTTACATGGGCTTAGATCCTATGAATCAATCCATAGCCAAAAATGTAGCGGGTGGATCATTTATGGATAAAATATTTGCAAGAGTCACACAAATCCTCGACAAGATGGCCGAACATAACCAAGCTTAGCACTGGGAAGACACCACGGGTGAAATTGCATATTTTACTCCTTCCTTGACCAACATGATTAAGGAGAACCAAGAAAGAGATCAAGTAATTGTCGGGCTTGCTACCAATGTCAACATGTTGACAAAACTGTTCACTGAAAGCCAAACAAAAAAGGTGAATGTTGTGGAAGATGTGCAACCAATGTCAAATGAGTAATACAAAGAAGCAAATTATATCAACAATTCACAAGGAGGATATGAAAGACAACCCTATCAAGGTTCAGGACAACAACACCAATGGAGATCTAACCAGCAAGGGCAAGGAAACCAACAATGGTGAAATGACCAAGGTAGTTCAAATCAAGGGAATTAGAGTAACAACAACAATAAGTTTTCAAATCGAAGTTCAAGCCCCCATGTTCCACCAAAGGGGCAATATTCTAACTTTCCACATTGGAAGGAGAGTTCTTCAAGTGAGTCCAAGTTGGAAAACAAGCTTGAAAGAGTATTACAAAATCAAGATCGATCCAACACTTCAATGGAAATATGACCAAGCTTGTGGGTTCTCACACTGCATCTATTCAAAAGTTGGAGATGCAAATGAGGGATTTCTCAAGAGAATAAAATCCGAAGCAAAAAGGCACGCTCCCAAGTGATACAATTGAAAACCCAAAAGGTAGTGGGAGTGGCCAAACCTCTCATTGTATGGCCATTACAACTTGAAGTGGGAAACTACTTCAAGGAGAGAATTAACAAGTGGTCGAAGTGGAAGATGAACAAGAATTTGCGGTACAAGTTGAGGTACCAAATGTTATTGAAGTTGAAAAACTCCCAAAGAAGGTGAAAGCTCAAGAAGTGAACCATGAAGAGGTTAAGTAAAAGGTGCTAGAGGAACCAAAACCTCTAGCACCAATTCCTAGACCTCCTCCTCCTTTCTTTCAAAGACTAGCTAGAAGGGTTGATGATAGAAAACTTAAGAAGTTCTATGATATCCTAAAGCAATTATCGGTGAAAATTCTATTTATGGAAGCATTTCAAGAGATGCCGGATTTTGCTAAGTACTTAAAGGACTTGATTACTAAAATGAAAACCATCAAGAATGAAGTGGTGGATGTCACTCACCGGGTTAATTCCATCATTACAACAACCGTCGTCCAAAAGAAAGAGGATCCGGGAGCTTTCACCATTTCATGCACTATTGGATTGCGTGACTTTGCAAGAGCCCTTTGTGATAATGGGGCTAGCATCAACTTAATGCCCCTTGCTATCTACAAGCAAGCGGGATTGGGAATGCCTAGGCCTACAAGTATGAGGTTGCAAACGGACGACCGTTCAATAAAGCGACAGAATAAAGAAAAAGGTAGGGTCGGAGCAGACGTCAGTAAGTGAAAGAAAAAGGAAGCTTTTACAGCTATATAAAATAAAAAGTAATAACCTTTAAGAATATTAAATAATATTGTAGAATAAGAGGTGGAATAGTTGATGATGTGCTTGTGAAAGTGGGGAAGTTTCTCCTCCCCACCGACTTCGTTATTCTAGATTATGTTGTTGATAAAGAGATCCCTATAATCTTGGGGTGACCATTCCTTGCTACCAGGAGAGCACTCATGGACTCGAAACAAAATGAGATTAAGTTCCGGGTTAATGATAAAGAAGTTACCTTTCAAGCAAGTAAGGGTATGAAATTACCACATGCATACGAGAGTATCTCAGTAATTAATGTTGTTGATGTGGTAGAGGATGCCGCCGAGGTAAATATGGAAGAGGAATGCCTTAGTGAGGCATTGGAGGCTATTTTGGTGAATTGTGATGGAGAGGACATGGAAGGATACGTAGAATAGTTGAATGCGTTGGAAGGGCTCGGTTCCTACACTTATGCACCAAAGAAGATTTCTCTTAACTTAGAGAATAGAGTCACTCCTCCCGCTAAGCCTTCAATTGTCGAACCGCCACAACTTGAGCTCAAGCCACTTCCGCCGCACTTAAGGTATAAATTTATTGGTCCCAATGAAACTCTACCCTTAATTGTTTCTTCTTTGTTGAATGATGTGCAGGTTGAACATTTATTGGAGACCTTAAGGGAGCACAGACATGCCATTGGTTGGACTATAGCAGATATCTTAGGGATTCCTACTGGAATTTGTGAGCACAAGATACAACTAGAGGAAGAGAGCAAACCTAGTGTGGAGCATCAAAGGAGGTTAAATCCTTGCACACAAGAGGTGGTGAAGAAAGAAATCATAAAATGGTTGGATGCCGGGGTTGTATACCCTATTATCAATAGTCTTTGGGTGAGTCCGGTGCAATGTGTGCCAAAGAAAGGAGGCATGACCGTGATTCAATATGACAAAAATGAACTCATTCCAACGAGGATGTGACCTGGTGGAGAGTTTACATAGACTACCGAAAGCTCAATAGTGCTACTTGCAAAGACCATTTTCTTATGCCTTTTATTGATAAAATGCTTGATCGGCTAGTGAAAAGGTCATTTTATTGGTTCTTGGATGGTTACTCCGGCTATAACAAAATCAACATAGCCTTAGAGGACCAAGAGAAAACGACATTGACATGTCCGTGTGAGACCTTTGTTTTTTGCCGGATGCCATTTGGGCTATGCAATACCCCAGCTACATTTCAACGTGCATGATGTCAATTTTCTCGCACATGGTGGAGGATTTCTTAGAAGTATTCATGGATGACTTCTCTGTAGTTGGTGATTCCTTTGAGCATTTCCTTGATAATCTTAGGTAAGTGCTCAAAAGATGTGAGGAAACAAACCTTTACTCAATTGGGAAAAATGTCACTTCATGGTGGACGAGGGTATTGTTCTTGGCCACAAAATCTCCAAGCAAGGCATTGAGGTTGATCGAGCAAAGATTGAGATAATTTCCAAGCTTCCTCCTCCCACTTCGGTCAAAGGTGATAAGAGCTTTTTGGGGCATGCCGATTTTTATCAGCGATTTATCAAGGACTTCTCAAAAATTACAAGTCCCAAAAGAGGCGGGGAGACCAAAAGAAGATCTTGAAATTAATGATGCCTTCCCAGATGAACACCTATTGGCAATATCTATTACCTCCACTCTTTGGTATGCCGACATCGCTAACTTCTTGGTTAGTGACCTTATCCCAAATGGATTGGATAGCTTATCAAAAGAAAAAGTTCTTGCGAGAGTGTAGGAAATACTATTGGGAGGAACACTTTTTGTTCCAGATTTGCGCCGACAACATCATTCGGCGTTGTGTTCTGAAAGATGAGGCGACTCAAATTCTCAAAGCATATCATGACTCCCCAGTTGGTGGTCACCATGCTGGAAATTGTGCTGCGGCAAAAGTGCTTGAATATGGCTATTATTGGCCATCGATCTATCAAGATGCAAACCTAATGGTCAAGTCATGTGATCAATATCAAAGACAAAGGTCAATTTCTAGAAGGCATGAGATGCCTATGAACTTTGTGATGGAGTTCGAGATCTTTGATGTGTGGGGGATAGATTTCATGGGTCCCTTCGTAAGCTCTTACGGCATGACATATATCTTAGTGGCAGTAGATTATGTCTCCAAATGCGTCGAGGCAATTGCCTTGCCGAAAAATGAGATAGGTAGTGTAACCGCCTTCTTGAAGAAGAACATATTTACTCGGTTTAGAACCCCAAGGGCCATCCTTAGTAATGGTGGTTCTCATTTTTGCAACAAAGCTTTTGACGGGTTGCTCGAAAACTATGGAGTTAAGCACAAGGTGACCACCCTTTATCATCCTCAGTCAAGCGGTCAAGTTGAAGTCTCTAACTGGGAGATCAAAATATTCTAGCAAAAACAGTTAATGCAAATAGGACAGACTGGTCGAAGAAGCCAGATGATGCATTGTGGGCTTATCGAACGGC
Source organism: Nicotiana otophora (assembly GCA_000715115.1). NCBI lineage: Eukaryota > Viridiplantae > Streptophyta > Magnoliopsida > Solanales > Solanaceae > Nicotiana > Nicotiana otophora. The sequence continues at coordinate 29,382 of AWOL01S0077442.1, read as the reverse complement.
ATTTAAGACACCCATTGACACCTAACCTTACCGGTTGGTTTTTGGTAAGACTTGTCACTTACAAGTGGATCTTGAACACAAATCCATGTGGGCATTGAAAAAGTTAAATCTTGACTGGGCTGAAGCTACTAATCTAGGTATGACACAACTCAATGAGATGGAAGAGTTCCGTTTCCATGCCTATGAGAATGCAACCATTATAAAGCAAGAATGAAGTTTGTTCATGACAAGAAGATTTTGAAGTGGGAATTCAAACCGGTGACTTAGTCTTACTCTTCAACTCAAGATTGAAGATTTTTCAGGGCAAACTCAAATCCAAATGGTCTGGCCCATTCAAAGTTGTGAGTATGTCTTCCTATGGCACTATTGAATTAGAATCCGAGGACGTGACTCAAACTTTCAAAGTAAAGTGACAAAGGGTGAAGCATTACCTCGGAACCATTGGAGAAAGACAACTGGTAGAATAATTTGCACTCAAGGATGGTCCTGTACCAACCCCCACCACTGATTAGCCAAAGTGGGGTAACATATTCACGACGCGACGTTAAATCAAGCGCTTCTTGGGAGGCAACCCATGTGTTGGTAATATTTTTGGTTATAGTTTTATTTTTGTAGGTTTATTTGTAAGTATTGAACAGTTTGACGTGTGTGTTTAGAGTGCAGGTTACTCAAAATACAAAGAAATGGGATGCAAAGGGAGAGGGAAAATGAAGGAAAGCAAACTGAGCATCAGTTGTTTTTCTGAGGTAACATTTGTCGTCGCATAAAGAGTTTGCAGATAGCATAATGGTCGCAGACATAAAAATAACACCATACAAATTGGCCCTTACAAATGCGGAGAAATTTCAACTTTTGCGACCCGCAAAATAGTTCTGCGACTGTAGAGTGGGTTGCACATCTGTTGCACACCAACCAGGTACTAATCCATCGCAAAACACATATACGATCGCATAATATGTTACGCGATGATAATTTCACCGCAAAACCCTTAGGTATTAAACCCTAGTTTCTTTTCTCTCTCTCATTTACGTCTATCTATTCTAACTTCACGCACCTAAAAATGAAAATAAAACACAAAGAAAAAACACACAAAAAAAAGAAGAAAGGCTAACCTTACTTACACGATTCACATCCAAGAGGCTTGCTCGATATTCCGACGATCTGGTATGTGACTTTTCGACCTTCCTCTTACTCAAGTGATTTGAGATTGCTATTTGATTTTACTCACCTACAATTCTTCCATCTCATCCATGATACCCTTCTCTCTCTACCTTGATTCTAGTTTCTTGTACTGGAAATCTACTTTAGGAGGAAATATTGTTGTGGTCCAATCAAAATTAGGGGGTTAGAGTTAGGGGTACTGATTTGAGTATGGGAGTTGGTGATTGTTAACAATGTGCATTGGGTATTATTAGGCTGAGTATGAAATCAATCTGATGTTGAGTGTGTGTAATGGTTTCTCACAATTTGGGCATTAGCTACTTAGTTTTGCATATTGTTTCCTTTGAGTGAGTTTTATGTGCAGAAGATGATCTCTACAGTACGCAGAATCATTGCATTATTGGGTGTTTGTGGAAATAACTGTGCGGTTGAGTCTGTGGCCGCAGAATTGGTTTGCAGACCGCATAATGGTCGCAGACATAAACACATTCAAGCTAAGTTTCAAGGTTTAAAATGCTATCGATATGCAGTCGCAAACATGTTCTACGACGACTTCTGTGGCCCACATAACATTTTGCTTCTGATAGAGCATATTTTGCGTTGTGGTTTGCGGTCCATAAAGTTGTTCTGCGATCGCATAAGTGCTCCGCAGAACATTTTGTGTCTCTTATTTCTTTGTCATATGCTACACATACCTTACCATGTACTCACTTCTCGTTAATTAGCAGGAATGGAACCAAAGAAATCCCTAGCATCGAGAGCACCCACCATTCGAGTAAAGCGATGGGCTGCAGCTATAAGCCCACAAACATAACAATTCCAAAATAAACATCTTGGCACATCCAAAAATCCATCTGAGGCTACCTCCCTGTCTGAAGAGCAGGAGGCATAGCTTGGCCTTGTGCCACTAGTTGACCTCCAGGATGAAGCATGCATAAAAAGTGGTGAGGATTGCAGGTTTAGGATCACCGGCTCTTGGAATCTGTATGGAGATGGCCTAGCAAAAAGAAAGATCCTCGAAGAAAAGCAGCTGAGTATGCATTGTCGTAAAGAACACTACCCCGTGTGCTAGAAAACATCCAAAAGAGGGAATGGGAGATCTTCACTAAGGTTCCGGGGGAGTACAACGAGACACTTGTTAGGGAGTTTTATGCTGCATATACTGCATCTAGGACCTCAGAACAGAAGCAAAACTATGTACACTTGAACTCTGTCACCGTCTAAGGAGTTGAAATAGTTTGTGATCCCCAATCAATCAATGATGCATATTTCGAATCTCGGGAACCAGGCATGGCAAAATTTGACGCAAAGATTGCAAATAAGGAATCTAAGCATGCTTGGTAGCCTTTGTCATAGCCAAGGGAACTCCACCCTGGATTGCACTACGCCAGAAGATTCACAAGTGGGATTTCACCTAAGAAGGCCGGTATTGGCTATGTTTTCTCTGTTCTCGTATAATGCCTACGAGAAATGAGACCGACATCCATCTAGAGAAGGCGATCCTCATTGCTTCCATCATATCAGGTATCATGATTGATTTGGGACAGTTCATATTCCCTGAGATTGGGGTCCGGGCAAACCAGAAAGAAACCTCGCTCCCTTTTCCATGCTTTGTGTGAAGACGCAGAGGTTCTTCCATTCCCCAAACATGACTGCATAGTAAAATTTGTTCAGGACATTGACATTACTCGGCACAATGATGCTTCAGAGAAGGTGGTTGAAGATCCACCAGAGCAAGCACTCACTCTCCCTCCGGCCTCGTCCGTTTCAGCAGCACCCGCTACATTATCAGTGCCAGACACTTCTTCAGCACCAGCTATCTCCACATCTATTCCTAGACCAGCCACTACGACACCACTTGTCTCACTGCCTGCACTCTCCAAGCTTGGTCTACTGGCACAACATGCAAATTCCAAAGTGGACAAACTGACAAAAGAACTTCCATCGCTCATCTGGCAAGCATTGGCCCCGCTCCAAACCTCAGTAAGTGATATTCAAACACAACATCTATCATATGAGGCTCGACTCAAGCACTTTGAAGCTCGCCTTGAGAAGGTTGATCAAGGTGGAGCTGGGGACATACCTCAACTCAAAGACGATGTAGCTGAGCTCAAGTTGGAGCTGCATAAGATGCAGACACTGGAGTTTGACTTGACCACCCTTCTTTCGGTGGAGGGGGAGCATGGCGCTGGAACCTTCCATGTACCAAGCCTTGATCTGGGTTTCACAAACCTCCTGTCAGCTGAGGAGGCACATGGTATTGGCATCTCACAAGCTCCGGGTTTCGTTGCACACACCAATGATCATTCAGATGAGCAATCTGGAGAGTCTCGTGAGGAGACAGATAAGGAGCAAATATTTGAGGAGGGTGATGATCCGAGGACAACAGAGGCAACCATGTTGCTATTTTTACAAAGGAACTGGGTGAGGAGGAGGCGATGTGCAGACAGCTATCGCACACTCCCTTGCATATATGGTTTCCAGGGCTACCACCACGATCACACAACCATCATCGGGTGAGGCCGACAGCTCCCAGGTCCAGGACCCGGCTCCGCAACTGGCAGAGCTTCCTACTTTAATCTCAGACACCACTGTCCAGTCAAAAGATCCACCCACTACCCAGTCAGAGAATCCACCAACTACCTCTAAAGTGTCAGCTCCCGATCCCAAGGCCACTTCAAATATTCCAACCCATCCAAGCGCCTAGTGTGCACCCAAGAAACCCCTAAACTTTGCTCTTACGTTTTCAATGCATTGGGGACAATGCATGCTCTTAGGTTGGGGGTGGGGTAGCAAGTCGACTTTTGCAACTTGTATATAAACTCTTACTCTTAATAGTGTAGATTTATATAGAGTAATGAATTTCCCTTTGGTTTGTCTTTGCCGGGTTCTTTTCCAAGGGTGTAATAGTAGAACCATGGCCGTAGAATGAAATGTTTTGACTTGTTTAGTGCTTTTGTTCTAGATTCAAGCATGTGATAAGTTTTTGTGGAATAAAATACAACCTTCAAATTTTGTAAATAAATAGTTTGTTATTTTTGTGAAATCGAGGCTCGCTCTTTGACTTTGTGCTTACTTAAAATCTCAAATATCATGTGATGAAGCTTTGAATTTCCTTGTATTCATTGAGGGCTGAAAGTATGCCAATTCAAGCAGTTCATATGTCGTGAGTGGTGAGAATTTGTGTAAATAATGCATGTGCTCAACTTGTAATGTCTAAAACTTGCCCGGTTGGTTTCTCAATGAAAGTCCCAGGTTGATGATTGGATGTTAAAATGATCTTAGGCTCTCTTTGTGATTGCTAACTAATTTTTGGCCAAACTAACCTCCCTGGTGCATTTATTATCCTAGTTGCCCCCCGTTGAGCCTTTAACCTTTCCTTTGGCTACCACATTACAAACTGTTGCCCTTTTGTGAAATTACTCCCTATTTTGAACCCATCCCTCCTTGAATGTTATGAATTAGATTTTAAGCCTAAGTTGGGGGTGTTAGTATAAATTACGGGAAACAATAGAATAAGGTAGTGTGTGGAAAAGTTAAGATTTTTGAGGTTGTGGCGTATGAAGCGAACGGCTAAGTCTAGAGCCATCGTACCCAAAATAAAAAGCTTCGCGTTCCCTCAAACCATGAAATACTCACTTCAAAAAAAGAGAAAAAGAAAAAGAAAATAGAGTGGTGAAAGAACATGGTAAGGCAAGTAACTAGGAAGTGGTCATGCATTAGAAGGTGGGTTGATAGTAGCATCAACAAGGGCATTGTGTGATGTTCGAGAAAGATTGTGTGTAGCGTTCAAAGAGGGTACAATCACTATAGTCCCAAATATTCATCCAACCCATCCTGAAGCCTACACTACAACCCGTAAAAAGTCTTTTTTGATCTACAACCAATTATTCATGAGATAGAATGAGTTAAAATAAGGGCAAGCATATGGACTGATAGTTATAGCACTTAGCCTTCTTTCTAAGTGCACGAGTGTTTGATTGTATCCTCTGTATATATTTATTGAGTTGGGGATTTTCTTTGCTGTGAGCACGCATGAATTGCAAGATTTAGCACAAGTTAGGCTTCTTGAAGTAGGATACAAGTGCATATCTAGCTATCGGTAGTACTTTGTCATTGCTCTTGAGGCTCGAAGCTCACAAACTGATTATTTGAACAGTTAAATGGTATGTGTCTTCAAAGAAGGGTGAATAAAGGAAGTTACATGCTTGTTAGCTAACAATCAGTACCATCCATAGTCATTGTTGTTTTGTGATCAGTCGGAAGTAGATTAGTATTTAGTAGGGTGAGTTTTTAGTTGCTTAAGGGCAAGCAAGAGTCTAAGTTGGGGGTATTGATGTACCAGAAATGCGGCACTTTTGATACTAATTACATAGACTTTAGCTCATCTTTTGAAGCATTATCAGTTATTTCTTATGTAGTTTTGGTGTTCTCCAGGAAACCAGACTTGAAAAATAAAGAACATGAAAAAGATGACAAAAATCCATGGAAAGGCATAAATGCGGCATGTTTGCCATCGCAAAAGTGATGTCCGAACTGCAGACCCATCGCAGAGTGAAATAGACCACCCTAATATCTGAGAGTCAAATCTGCGGTTCATTTTGCGATTGCACAACTCCTATGCGGGCTGCATAGTGATCGCACAAATGCAGAAGGGTTTCCAGCGAAGATGATTTTGCGGTACAATATGTGACCGCGAAACCAACATGCGGACCGCACAACCAAAATGCGATGAACAACTGAAAAACTTTGTGATCGGATCTGCGGTGAAAAGGGAGATGTGCGGACTGCGAATGCTTTATGTGGCCCATTATGCAGTCGCAAACTTTATCTGCAAGGTCATTTTTATCACTTTTTGTCCACGACTTTTGGACCATTATAAATAGAATGACTAGGGTTTTTGTGGACCATCTTGTCTGAAAAAGAGGCTATACTTAGAGCATTGAATACACCATTATGTTGGAAGCTTTTGAGAGAGAATCCAAAACTTTGTCCTCTTTGTAAGCTTTATGACTTTATTTATTACTCTGTTCTTGTATTCTAGTATGGGTAGCTAACTTTAAATACTAAAGTTGTGGACCCTAAGTGGGTGTAATGTTAATGGGTATTTACCATTGAATATATATATATAATGGTTGGTTGATTTTTATTCATTTCTCATGCTTCATTTATGGTTGATGGTTGCAAATATTGACTAGTGCCATTTTACTCTATCTTTACTTGGAAAAGTGGGCTAGGTTTTGGTAGAATTGAATAGCAAGAACTCAAGGCTTTTAACTTATTTAATAGAATCGCTTAGGTATAAGTGGGTTCTACTTGGCATAAATTGGTTATTCTTAATTGTAGCTCTTTTATATTTGGGAAAATCATAAAGAGGAAATACTACCTAATTATTGAAAAATACTGGCTAGTCATTTAGGAACCATTTGCATATCAAAGGACCTTTCATTAGAAATATATTATATTAACACCGATAATGATGGGGACACAACCTTGATTTCTTAATCAAATTCTCTTAACAAAATAGCTTTTTTTGACAATTCACAATTACAAAACTCTTTTTAAACTAACGGAGTAGAACTACGGCTTAAGTCAAGTTTCACACTACTCAAGTAACATTTTCACACCTATTCCCTGTGGGATTCGACCCCAACCTAGTTGGGTTATTATATTTGACATTGACCATCTTACACCATTTATATATGTATAATTTGAGTGTATCAAACACTCATTCAATCAAAAGTTAATTAACCCTAGATTATAGGATAACCCTCAAGGGGAAGCAATCCCCTTGCAAGTTCACCTTAACAAGTAATCAATCAATATAGGAATTCATCCTAAACACTCTTAATGAATTTTCATTCACAATATCAAATAAGCTAAGTCTAACTTGAGAGCCTTAAGGGGTATTTATACTAGGGAGGTAAATATTACAACTATAGCCACCAGATATAATATAGTCTTTAATTATTGGCAATTGCACATGTAGCCGTCTAGTTATGAAAGTAGACTCCAATTAGAATCCAAATTGCTCCATGGCTATCTAGATTGTATCATCCTCTCTCCCTTAAAGAAATTCGTCCTCGAATTTGATCCTTTAAACAAAAAAAAGGTAGCTTCCATTAGTAAAATTTTAACTTGGACATAAACAAGTGCCTCAAACTAACAACCACACCATATTTTAACAAATATATGGTAAATCCAAACATCCAAGCCGATAAGAAAGATAAATCTACAATTCAAACCAAAATCTAATGATACCCATGGACAAAACAGAGCATAAAAGCTAACTAAAATATGAGAATTATCATGAAATACCTCCAATCTACACACCAAGTATGCCTCAATATAAGAATCGTCAAGAAAAGTATTAACTCTCATAGCTTTATCAAGTCCAAGCATAACCATAATCCAAATAAACAAGTCATTCTTGAATTCAAGTCAACATGAGAAATCAAGAATAAGAATGGTATGTTCAAACAAAACAAGTATCTTGGCTTCATCAATATTATCATTCAAGAAAGATTTAGCATGCTTTTTCTTAAACTCATCACACCAATTTTCACATGAAAGTTATCAATTTGTTTTAAACTTAAAGCATTAGAATAGTGGAACAAATTAGCTCTACCAAATATATGAGTGAAAAAAAGTTAGAAAGTTTACACCAAGTAAAGAAATTTCTTCTTTTTCAAAAGGTTTAGCTTCCAAAACAATCTCATTAGTAATTTCAAACGAGTTCTCAAAAATGGAACCTTTGATTGGTAAATCCAAACCAAACTCAAAAGCTTCCATCTCACAATCAAACAAGAAAGAATAAATGGCCTAAAGCTTAAAACTTTATCACTCAATTTACCTTCAAATAAAAAATCATCACCAATTAAAGAATGATCCTCAAAATAAAAAGCATGAACAATAGGAATCAATGGATCAAACTCAACAAAATCACATAAAGATGCAACATTTACGTTTTCTTCAACCTCGATCAATACTTCTTCATAAGCAAATATGTCATTCAAACCATCAAACAACTTGAATCATTATCTCGTGTATCTTCACAACTCAAAGAATCATTAGAATCAATAAATGTACCCAAACTATCACTTGAAACATCACTATGCTCATCATAAGAAGAAAGAATATTAGGCTTAGCAATCATATCTTGATGCACTTCTAAAGATTCTATTTTACCTCCTTTAAGGATGGAATAATCTTCACTTTGGGCTAGGGTGAATTCGGTCAAATCACTTGGAGTTCTTTCTTGCAGACTTCCTCTTGAATTTTTCTTCAATGGATCTACACAATATGCCAAACAACTAGCAAGAAAAGCATTAGTCATGAAAGAATTATAAGATGAATGTTACTCACTTGAACTCTCTTGTTTTCTCTCTTATTTCTTTTATTCTTCTTTTCAATCTTTTCTTTTCATTCTTTCTTTGCTTTCTCACTCAATTCTTTCATATGCCTATAGTCTTACTCACTGAAAATGGAGTCAAAGCAGTAAGGACAATTTTTTTTATTTTCTTCAAAAGAATATTAATTAGTCCTTCCATCATGTAGAGCATCCTTGTCATATTGCCATGGCCTCCCAAACAATAGATAACATGCTTGCAGGGCACTACATCACAAAGAATATCATCAACCTACTTTTCAATTTTGAAACTCACCAAGACTTGTCTAGTCACTTTAAGTTTACCACATTCATTAAACCATTGGAGTTTATAAGGACGAATATGTCTTTGAGTCTTCAAGTTCAACTTGTCAACCATAGAAGCACTAGCAACATTAACATGACTACCACCATCAATAATCAAAGAACACACTTGATCTTTAATCTTATACCTTTCATGGAATAAATTCTCTCTTTAGTTCATATCTTCCATCACTTGTGAACTCAACATTCTCCTAACAATATACAAAGGTAAATTAAGAGTGTCATATTCTACTTCATCTTCACATTCGGCCTCCTCTTCTTCACATGATTCTCTTCTTTCTTGCCTTTCATAAGCTTCTTCCATAAGGATTATGGTTCTTCTATTAGGACCATATCCTTGACATTTATAGCACCTATTAGAGTTAGAATTTTGGAAATATGATTTGGAATTGTTACCTCTCACCTTAGCCTCTGGTTTTCCTTTGCCATTTTACCACTTGGAGTCAACTTTTGGCTTGTTGTCATTAGAAAGAGATTGCCAAATTTCCTTGTTTTTGCTCCATGAAGTGTTGTAACTTTTGGATTTGCTCTCCATGAGTTAAATCTCTTCTTGGAGTTTATTTTCAACCTAGATAGCTCCTTATAGCGCCTCATGTATAGTAATAAAATTGTGCAAAGTCATTTGGGTAGAGATTTCATGCTTAAGCCCCGCCAAAAGTCTAGAAATCACGAGTCTTCCATTATCATCAAGATTGACTCTAACCTTAGTTGTCTCAAACTCTTCAAAGTAAGCCTCCATATTCTTGTATATTTGCTTCATGTTGTAAAATTTGGCAAGCAAGTCATTTAATACTCTTCGGGCACAAATCTCGCTCTCATAACCACTCTAAGAAACCTCCAAGAATCAATGGCAATATATCCATTTCTATTTCTATCTCATTTATCTTTCTCCCACCAAGAAGAAGCATAACTAACAAGTTTAGAAATGGCATGCTTGAACCTCTTTGCATCGGATACATTATTAAACTCAAACATCCTTCCTATTTATATTTCCCATTCTAAGAATTCCTCGGGATCACTACTTCCTTTGAAAGTATCGGGATAACTTATACATTCTTCTTAGAAAGAGATTGCCAAATTTCCTTATTTTTGCTCCATGAAGTGTTGTAACATTTTGATTTGCTCTCCATGAGTTGAATCTCTTCTTGGAGTTTATTTTCAACTTTGATAGCTCCTTGTAGCGCCTCATGTATAGTAACAAAATTGTGCAAACTCAATTGGGTAGAGATTTCATGCTTAAGCCCCACCAAAAATCTAGAAATCACGAGTCTTCCATTATCATCAAGATTGACTCTAACCTTAGTTGTCTCAAACTCTTCAAAGTAAGCCTCCATATTCTTGTATATTTGCTTCATGTTGTAAAATTTGGCAAGCAAGTCATTCAATACTCTTCGGGCACAAATCTCGCTCTCATAACCACTCTAAGAAACCTCCAAGAATCAATGGCAATATATCCATTTCTAGTTCTATCTCGTTTATCTTTCTCCCACCAAGAAGAAGCATAACCAACAAGTTTAGAAATTGTATGCTTGAACCTCTTTGCATCGGATACATTATTAAGCTCAAACATCCTTCCTATTTGTATTTTCCATTCTAAAAATTCCTCAGGATCACTACTTCCTTTGAAAGTGTCGGGATAACTTATACATTCTTCTTAGAAATTATGCAATTGTCATTTTTAATACAACATACCAAATATTGGATAAAAAATAATACCAGGATAACTAATCACAACATAACTAATCTCAATATAACTTATCCCGGCATAAGCCGTATTCAAACTAAACGACCCCTTAGTGTATCCCTCAAAGATTACACTCAGATTTTACCACTCGTATTTCACTCTTGCGCACTTGGCTTTTAGGCGCACACTCTAAGAATACTGCTCAAACCTTTTTTCTACTCTTGGATGAATATCCAAAGTTGATATCAAACTCAATCTAGGTACTTTCAAGTGGACCTTCAACTTCGGGACGAGAATCAAGTTTATGTGACTCAACAAAGAAGCTAAAATAACTAAGGGACAATGAAAACAAGAAATTAATATCGAAACTCAAGAGAAAAGCATAAAATAAAATAAAGCACACAAAAACTAGTTTATCACTAAGTATGAACTAATACTTAATTAAACTAGCTAGAATAAACAAGAAAAGAAAGAAAGAAAGAAAGAAAGAAAGAATGAAGCAAAAAAAAAAAACAAGCTAGAAAGGCTATTTTGGAAATTTGAATGGGTTACTCGACAAAAGTGACTATTTCGAAATTGTGCTGTAAGATGTGGCTATTTCTACAAAATCTAAAAATTTACAGCACTTCTTCCTTGTTAGATTTGGTACTGAAAATCAGTTCAAAAGTAGTTTGAATCTTCACAACTCATTCCCAAATTCGATATACAAGCTCCACAGGACGTACCCGATCTATTGGAGCAACACCCACTCCAAATAAAACCCAATTTCGGAAACCCGCAATTTGAACTTAAGCTTCGAAGCTTTCTTCCATCACTGCCAATGGAGTTTCTTCTTCAAGTTTCCATTCCAACTCAATGGTATTCACGAAATAAACTCAGATCTAGCAGCAAACCAACATAAATCAATCGAACCAAGTTCTTTTGTTTATTAATCGCAGATTCGTGAATTTCGACAAAGCTTCGACTGAAGCTTTAATGGCGGACAACTTGGTATTTTAAGTTCTAAGCAACAAAATCAATAGATCTAGGTTCTAAATAGTGATATTCAATAGATTTCACGCAATGATTCGACACTCACTATTTAATTTTTTTCTTTTCTCAATCGCTACTTCAAGAAAAAAAATCGAAACCCAGCAGTTATGGAGTGCGCGCCCTTCGATCCCAACTTCACAAATCAGTACCCAAATGAATTTAGCACAATCAACTAAACCGAATCAGATTTGGATCATAGATTTCAATAAAAATCGAAACAGTGAGACCCAACAAGAACAACAAGCTATTTTAGGATTATTTTTTGACTTATTCGATTTTTTAAATATTTTTTTGGTATGCAAATCAGTGCAAATAATCAAGGAATTTGTGAAACAAATCCTTTAATCTTCGCTCTAATACTAAGAACGCGGAAGCCAAATAATAAGAACATAAATAAAAGGATAGAAAGATAGAGATTTAGCAAAGAACAAATTAGAGAATTGAAAGAACACTTGAAATCTATCTCACATACCCCTTTAATTAAAATCTAATTACCCTAGACTATAGGATAACCCTTAAGGGGAAGCAATCCCCTTGCAAATTCACCTTAACAAGTAATCAACCAATATAAGAATTCATCCCAAACACTCTCAATGAATTTTCATTCACAATGTCAAAATAAGCTAAGTCTAAAATGAGAGTCTTAAGGGCTATTTATACTAAGAGACTAAATAATACAAGTATAGCCACCAAATATAATATAGTCTTTAATTATTGACGAAATTGCACATGTAGCCGTCCGACTTTGAAAGTATCCTCCAATTAGAATTCAAATTACTCGATGACTATCTAGATTGTATCACATTACTAGAGTTTGAACTATTAAAAATCCAAACTCTAGGAATTGTGGGTGGAGTTTGAATGCACATTTTAAATTCCAAGAACAATTCATAGAGTTTGAACCAATCAATTTTCAAACTTCAATAGTCATTCTTGGAGTTCTTTCATATTTTAAGTAGGAGTGTTTTTGTTGAAATATCATTTTTGCAGTAAGAGTTGTTATTTTCCTATTACATTTAAAATAGTGACTAAATTCTAATTACTGGCTATCACAATTAATTATTTTTATTATTTAGCTCATCTTGAACCAGCATCTGCCCAAAATGATTTGGAAAAAAAATATAAATAGGCAAAATCTAAGAAATAATTTCAGAAACCTAGCAACAATAACTATTTTACATACATGGCAACTAATTAATTTTATTCCCTAGCAATCTGAACCAATAATCGCGTATTCAAAGCTATATTTCTTTAAAAAACGTTATTCAAGTACTATTCAAAAAGACTTGTACTTAATTATTGCTCGCATTATATAATTTGTTTGTTCTCATTTACAAAAAAAAAATGAAATTAAAAAATCTAAAATATAACATGTATAATAAATAATATACATATAGCAGGCTGGAATATAACCTCATAATTGCTATAAAATAAGTTGAATAAATTATGTATAATTTGCAATAAACTATGTACAAATTACAATAGATAATTTATACACGATGTAAATGACGTATAAGTTACACCAGTTAATATACCAAGTAAAAATCAAGTATATATTAATGTTATATTTTATCATAAATTTTTCAGCCATTGTATATATTGATTATGTATTAATATTAATAATAGCGGATAATAAATATATATGTATAATACATATATATATAGTATTATAATAGTAAATAATTATGTATAAGTCTGTATATACACGATATAATGATGGCATTTAATAGCGTATAAATTACAAAAAAATATCTAGTATGTTAATATACCCAATATAATGATGGTATTTTTTTTATATAAATCACAATGCTATTTTAAGTATATTAATGTTATGTTTTATCATTTTAGTTCCTCTTTAGTGTGTGGTTGAAAAATAAATATCCTTTTAGAAGAAGATGACATGCATAAGCGAAATAGAGGATTTTTTTTTGTTGAGATTTTTGATAATCTTTAGTTTATGAAAAGAGAGGAAAAATCTTTTTACAAGATGTTAGTATGAATGGAAATGATATTCTTAAATATTGGGTGCTGGTATTTTGGTTTTTAAAATGGAAACAGATTGGGTGCGACATTTATTTAAGCTTTAAAAATGAAAACGATTTTCTTAAATATTCGATGCATCATTTAGGGGATTGCAGTTACATAGATTTTTTATAATGCCATATTTGCAATAAAATCTGTTATTTTTGGAATAAACAAGAAATACTATTAGTTAAGAAAATAAGTTTTAAAAAGAGATCGTCCGTGTAAAAAGCTCAAATGGGGGATGGGGGCTTTAGCGCTAATAGCTTGGATTGGGCTGACCTATTCGGCCCATCTCTATTTCAAACTATTGTCTCTGTTGGGAAGAGCAGTCAGAAAAGAGGGCAGAATAGGAGGGCTCTGAAACAACAATTGTAAAGAAAGAAAAGATTCATAGAATGAGGAGGAATGGTAACCTGACCATCCTTGGATCAATAAAATCTTGGAAGTCACTGTTGGATCTAAAGAGGAAGGACCAAATATCAACTGCTGCACTCTCTACATCGAGCAGAAGAAGAATCCCAACTGTTTTCAATCTTGTTCGTTTATATTCTACAGAAGAGCTGCAGCAGCCTCAATTATCTGTTGACCTAATTAAAATGATGGAACAAAGATTATCATCAATTGAGAACAGAAATCTTCATCTTCAGCGTTTTCTAAATCAGCCAGAGTTAACACCTTCTGAATATTCAACTGCCAACAAAGAGCTCAAGAAACTCAGAGATTCAGTACATCTCATAACCGAGTTAAGGGCAAAACAGAAGGAGATTCAGGAACTGAAATCGGTAATTTCCGAATGCCAAGATGACAAGGACATGCAGAAGATGGCTTCTGAGGAATTGAGTGAAGCCACAGAAGGAGAAAAAGAATTGCAGCTTCTCCTTCTAAAATCATTACTACCCAAAGACGATGCTGACGAGAGGGATTCCATTCTCGAAGTGAGGGCAGGAACTGGAGGGGAAGAAGCTTCTTTGTTTGCAATGGACATATTCAAAATGTACGAAAAATATTCTGCGAAAAAAGGTTGGAAATACGAGGTTCTAGAAATAGCTGAGTCTGATCTTAAAGGATACAAAGAAGCTATTGCCTCTATATCTGGATCTGGTGTGTACGGGAAACTAAAATTCGAGAGTGGAATTCACAGAGTTCAGCGAGTGCCCGTGACAGAGAAAGGTGGACGCGTTCACACCAGTGCTGTCTCCGTTGCAATTCTACCGCAGGCAGATCAGTTAGATGTGAAATTGAGGAATGAAGATTTGAGAATTGATACTTACAGGTCAGGAGGATCAGGAGGTCAGCACGCGAATACCACAAACAGTGCTGTGAGAATCACTCATGTGCCATCGGGGATAACTGTTTCCATACAAGACGAGCGATCCCAGCATATGAACAAGGCCAAAGCACTAAAAATATTGTGTGCAAAACTATATGAAATTGAGCGACTCAGATTTCAGTCGAGTAGATCAAAACTTCGATTAGAGCAGATTGGCAGTGGAGACAGATCTGAACGGATCCGCACCTATAACTTCCCTCAAGGACGGGTTACTGATCACCGTGTTGGCATCACGACTCATTCCATAGATGATGTTATGCAGGGAGAGGATTTGGATACTTTCATTGATGCTCTCCTTTTGCGGGAGGAAATGGACGCGATTGCATCCTTCAGCTCCACCTAATGTTAGCTGTCAGCAATGTCACTGGTTAGTGGTGATGGGATTGTGCATTGTTAAATTGTTGTTTCCATTGTGCTTCAGACTGCTAATAAGAGCAACAATCTTTTTTCCAATGAAGCTACCTGTCAAATACTTTAGATGGAAGGAAGTTTTAGGTAGGGAGGCTGGAAATAGTGTGTGTAAGATGAGTGAAGTGCTTGTTTTATATGCACGGCAGGTCCTTTTTTTTCTTTTCCTTGGTACAAATCCGTCGAGAGGGGGATTTTCTCTCCTAGTATTGTGCAATGTTGGAGAGCGGAAAGAGTTGAAATTGCAACTACATTCCTATTTGAATAATTTTTTGAGAGAACTGAAATTTTGTGGGAGTAGATTCTACTCGAAAAAAAAAACTATTGTCTCGTTATCTTCCTCTGAAATTCTCAAATCTTCAAAAGGTCATTGCAGAAAAATTTGAATTTAGTTCCTCGAGTAAAGAAAGTGTACCACATCAAAGTTCTATAGCTTCATTGTGGAAACTGAAAAGTTCGAGTAAATCATAACTCATGTAGGCTTCAAAGTAACATACAGTTGTGATGATATGTCATATTGGGATGAGCTAATAAAAGTCTTGGTAAAGCAATACATGTCTACAAATTGGTGCAAACAGCAGACTCAGAAAATTGTTGTTTCCAATTCAGCCCAGGAAATTCAAACAACCCAATATTAAGGCATGGCAAATGAATGCATTGACAGTCACAATACAGCCTCCAGATTGGGCTAGAAGATCATCTTCTTGACTCTTATATTGTATGCTCTCATTGTGTTCATGTGAGTACATTTCTACTCATTCATTTGACTGTTACACCGTAACGTGCTTATTTGTTAGTATTATAATTATGTTGGTCGCCTGCTCTTATACCTAAGAGGTTATCATTTGCTATATCCTTGAATCTGAGGCTAAAAGTTGTTGAAGTTTTGATGATCGATCAGTTCCCCTTCTTGCTCATAATCTCGGGAAGAGTACTGCGATCAGTTTATTAAGTGTTTGATATACAGTTACTATGTCTATTTCTTGTGAAACGTTTTTGTGAGGAAGGGAACAGAGGGAAAAATGATACACAGACTGCTAATTCGGGGAATTAGGGTGATTACACATGCTGAATCATTTTAGTATAAACTCCTATTAATTGTTTGATTCTGGTTTTTCCATTAGTCATTCCACTGAGTTTTTCCCTTTTGGACAATGATAGATTCTTGAAATTTTCTGTGCTATAAATGTAGTCATCAAATACTAGTAGTCGCCAAGGCTGTTGGCTTGAAAAATCTGTCAAAGCTTAATGTGAATGCAGGCACCAGAAGTTAGAAGTTCAACTAAACTCCATGACTGCTAGTCAATCAATTTTGAGTGTTCTTCCAAGGAATAAAGAGAAATAAGTGGTACAAAGTGTAACCATTCATCTGTTAGCTCGAAACGTGTCCTAAACTCTTAACAGTCTAAAGTAACTCAAGAGAAGTTGAGAATACTAAAATTTTACCCTTTTCTAATGATGGGAATTGTTTGAGAAAGATTCAAAGTCAAAAGAAATGCACCAGGGGGTATTCAAAGTTTATAAAACAGAGTTCACTCTAATTATAGGGTCGCCAGAAGGTTGGAGCTTTTTCAAGGAGTGCAGAAAGATTGAGGATTTGGAAGAGCTTCTCGTGTGTGTGTTGGTTCAACCCAAGGCACCAGAAAATGGCAAATTAAAGTCAAGGATAAGTTTGATATCAAAGAGATTTAAATTGATCGAGCACTGCAAAAGTATGTGCAGTCGAGTAGTTTCTGAGCGATATACCATTCTAGAATAGTCGTGTTAGCTCCTTTCACTTGTTTGCGATTGTTTATGGATTTGAGACTTGACTCTCGTCACAAGAAAATGAGCAACTAAGAGAGATGATGTGGATTCATTGTTAGACACCATAGAGCTCTTGTAAGAAGAACAAGGACATACTTTTTGCTCTTTTTAATCTGTAATATGGCTACTAGCACAGTCCTTTGTGCTAAAGATATATAAGATTGTTACCCTTCTCAAAAGAAAAGATGATGAGCAACTAAGAGAGCTGCAGATGGAAAAAGAGTTCTCTTTCATCAATAGAAAAAGAGGGAGCAACATTCTTTGAACACACTATCTCACTGTAAAAATATATACAAATTCTAATTTGTTAATCATCCATACGCGATCAAACATCAAAACATGTCAAGACAATTCAATCTAGCCTCACTAACAATGTAAAGGATGGATATATTTTCTGTCACTGTTTTGAGCATGTCTTAGACCTCCTCTGCACAGCACATTGAAGAAGATAGAAAAGAGTTTGTCTCTTCTGAGGCGTGTGGTTCATTGGAGGTGTGAGACATGTTTTGTGGTGAGATTGATGATATTATAGGTGTACTTTTGAGAAATTCTCTTTAATCAGAGGAACAAATGCTTCTTCATGTTGGGTTCAAGGGTTTGAATATATGAAACCTTTGTATTAACGCTACTGTTCTGTAGGATCTGTTGGTAAGATTCAAGGGCGAAGCACATTGTCCTAAGGGTGGTCAATTGACCACCCTTTGTCGAAAAATTACACTGTGTTTATAGATGAAATATTAGGTTTTGAGGTATAAAACATATAGTATTAAACACCCTTTGTCGGAGAATGTTTCCACCTTTTTCAAGTTTGAACACCCTTGGGAAATTCCTGGCTTCGCAGACTCATATATATGAACAAAATTGTTTAAGGAGCCAGTATGCCATTCAAGGGACAACTAAGGTATATTTCATGCTATATGGATTACCTCTATCAATAATAGATTTCTAAAGTGACTAACATTACCAAGTTCATGTGTAGAGTTTGAAGCAGCAACTACAAGGTATACACGATTTGATTGATCTTGCTGGCAGAGTGATATTTTCCAATATGCAGTTCAAGAAGACAAATTGATGGGGCATAGCACTTTTTCCCTGTTATATCCATTTTTAAGTGCCTTTCTGTTTCAACCTCTTCTGTTTATTATGTTTAAAATATAACTGTTTATCCTAAAAAAACGGATAACAATTAAATTTGTAAGTGTTTTTAAGGATACGTGGATTAACAAATAAAGATATAGTAAAGTCAAACCACGNTGCCTTTCTGTTTCAACCTCTTCTGTTTATTATGTTTAAAATATAACTGTTTATCCTAAAAAAAACGGATAACAATTAAATTTGTAAGTGTTTTTAAGGATACGTGGATTAACAAATAAAGATATAGTAAAGCGTTGAGGAGGATGATTCCAGCCTTGATGAAACATCCATCCTCGATCCGGATTCATAATGACTAGCACTGATAAACGAGAATAAGAACTATGAATAATGGTGAAAATAATAGTATATTACTTTGGGATGCGTGTTACAATGCTTCCAATGAATAATCAGATTCCCCTTTATATAGTAGGAGAGTTTTACCCTAAGTACAATTCTATAAAAGGTAAAAATCTCCCATTTAACTGATTATTGGATTTCTGTCGGTACGTGCCGAGATTCGCGCTGTGATACCCTGTTGATCGCGAATATCACGGCCTTCCGTTAATCGTGTTCAATCGCCCAATAATGCTCTCCGAAGTCTCTTGAGATTTGGACCGATCTGGGGTCATGCCCTCGATACACTCGAGGGCGGACGTCGTGCCCCCGATGCCTGACTCGGCTAGTCCCTTATCTCGATTCTGGTTCCTTGTCATCGCGTTCCTTACTCGATTTATTTTATCGGGAATCGGGCCGACTTATGGGTCCGGTTTCACTCGTATACAGATAGTCCCCTCGTTTCTCGGAGAGTAAATTTTATGGAAACTACGAGGACCGACTTGAGTTCTTCAATCTCTTCTTCAACACGTTGCGACACAAAATGACAAAGAAATCGAAACGTCCCGTCAGTCGCGTCATAATGACCTCAAACGCGTGTCAGTCGTCGGTTGGCTACCCCTAGACGCGAAACGTCATAAAAACCCTATAAATATCCTCTCTTTCTCTCATTTTTCACTTTACGTCCAAACTTCTACCCTCGATCCTTTAAGATATTTCAGTCTTCTTTTATCCCTCAATACTCTTACCTTCGTTACTCAAGATTTCTCAGTGCGTTGCAAAATTTTTACTCATCCTCTACTCACATCTGAGCTTTCAACTTTCGCCATTTCTCTATCTTTTCCAAGTTTTTGCAGATAACAATGGCCAAAACCTCCAAATCTATTCCCCAAAAGGTCGCCTCTATCTCCCAATCGACTGTCGAAATTAATGAAATCATTCCCGATATGGTCGACCTCGAGAGGTTCTTCGCTAACGTTGCTACCGCTGAACCGGTTTCTAAACCTCCCTTGAAGATTTTCATTCCCGGGGTTGTTCGGTCGCTGACGACTTCAAGGTTGAGAAGCTTTCTTCAGTGTAGGGTCGACGTGAGGAGGCATCGAGATACATTTGCTCAATCACCGAAAAGGACTGCAACTGGGCCGACAAGGACATAGTTGTCACGCCCCAAAATCGGGGAGCGCGACCGGCGCTCAACTGATTAAACCCGTCCGAGCAAGCCTATTAGATTTCCTTCTACCCAACTCATTCATGAATAAAGAGAATATATGTTTTCGTTATTCAAACAATAAAGTGATCATGTCTGCAATACCAATTTCTTACCAATAGTTTTCATCATTTATAAAGTCTCAAATGGGACAAGTAATACAACCACAACATAACATAGTTTATCTTTTCCAGCACCCATACACAACCCCCATTATGTCTACGAAGCCTCTATAGATTAAGAAGAGTATAATGATAATGCCGACAACAAGGCCACAACTATACCTCAAACAGAATACACAAAGAACAAAAGATACATAACCCCGGGATGAAGTAGGGCTCACCAAGTCAGCTGGGAAGAAGGTGTACTGCTATCACTGATCAATATCTCCTGCTGTGGAACCACCTGCATCCATTTAAAGATGCAGCGCCCCCGGCAAAAGAGACGTTAGTACCGTCGAATAGTACTAGTATGAAAACTAAACACTAATTTAAGAATTCAGAAATACAATATGAATATGATGAATCAGGGCGACAATAAAATAATATAAACAACCGTTTAAACCAAAGCAAGCTTATTAAGAGTTGTCAATAACATTTATAGGATTTAAGATGAGATCCTCTGTAACCATCTTTACACAAAGCGGCCCCACCGCCTCATCCAATGTATGCAGGTGGAGGTGTAAGCACAATACCAGAACTCTACTCAAGCGGCCCTGCCGTCTTACCCCAATGTATGCGGGTGAAAATGCATAAACGATACAAATACCAACACAAAGCGGCTATGCCACCTCACCCCAATATATATATATATATACACACACACACACACA
>AWOL01S0077440.1:2582-13471 GCA_000715115.1 Nicotiana otophora | reverse complement strand
GCACCCTAGTCTCACCCCAAAGGTGCATGTTATAACATTCCCAACTTGTCGACTTTCGACGAAACATTGTTTTCTTCAATTGCTTTAGCTTCTGAACTGTCCAACCCTCTTTGTACTTGTTGTTCATGATCTTCAATATTTGTAACCTCAGAGGTAACATGATTAACTTACTTTATATACTTTTAAATATTATCGCATTTTTTTGATCCTACATTTGTTTGCTTACGACGCATTTTTACGTACGAAAATATAGGGTGTAACATTTGTACGGGGTCCCGGGGGCCTCGGGTGCGAATCGGATTGGAACTGATCTAGTTTGGACTTGGGAAACTGCTGAGGTGCACCTGGTCTGGTGCCACCGCACCTGCAAAGCATTTGGTCGCAGGTGTGATCGCGTCCAAATGCACACTTCAAAAGAGGTATGAAATGATATGTGCAATAATAGAAACCCAACCAAGTGTCGGGGTCGAATTCAGAGGGAGCTAAGATGGAAGTTAGGGGTATATATTTCAATGTGCGTTATTGAATTATCTATATTGCACTTCCACAAAAAAGATTGGTTTTCTATTTCTAATTTTACTCTATCGATTGCAAAATAAAGAAATAAGACTAGAGATAATTGTTTTTGAGGTTTTACCAAATTGATAAAAACCCTAGGGCTGTGACCATTACCTAGGTGTTTGCCTAGTGGGATAAAAACTTTAATGCTTGTTCTGTTGACTGGGGTGTATTGTAGCTATCAACTCTAAAGTACTCACTCAATACCTCTCGGTCAAAGAGTATCTTTGCCCAATTTGGCTTTCTCAAGACCAAATGGGTATCACACAAAACAGTTAATAAAAGCTCAAGTCGGGTTATTACTATCTCTAGATTGAACCCTTTAATAAGGTTAATCAATCTTTTGATTAACCCAATTCCTTGTTACCTAAGTTATCCTAGACTAGGTCTCTCTTTCTCAAGTAGAAACTTAGCCAAATAGGAATGAATTAATGTTTGCAACTATTAATTCCACAATTAAAGCATGTACTAAGCTAAATAATAAAAACCCAATCATAAACAAGAACTAAATTAGATATCCATAAGGTTTACACACTAGGGTTGGGTCACAAACCTAGTAAATATCTAGCTTCTCATACTTGGGTTTGAAGAAAATAGAGAAGAAAGACTAATTAAACTCATAATGAAAGCTTAAAATTATTAAATCTATTGTAAAATACACCAAAGAAAAGTAAACATCCAAACATGGCAAAGAAAAACGACTACAGTAATTGCAGAGGTTCAAACTTGACCTAGTTTTGTGAAACTCGTCTATTTATACAACGCTAAAAATCTCGGACAAAAATATCCCTCGGGAGGTTCTACGGCCACACAATTCCATGTGCGGTCCGCAGATGTCTTCATCTGATAGGAGCTGGAGTTTTGCAGCCGCGCAATTCTGAACTGCGGTCGTGAAGTAACCTTTCTACGGTCTGCAGATTTAGAACTGCGAGCACAAGACAATCTTCTGCAGTCCGCAATGTTAGGGTTGCTGCCACATAAATATTGTGCGGTCCACAATTCACCGAGGTTCTGGACTTTGTAATTTACATACTCTCTGATCTTGACTCCTAGCCCATCTTTTGCGGCCGCACAATTTATTTGCGGTCCGCAATTTGCACAATTGTCTGCAGATTTTTCCTTCTTTGCTTGCGGCCGCAGATTGAATTCTGCGGACTGCATATTTTTTATTTTTGTGCCCTTTAGTCGGATTTCATCTCGGGAGCCCAACTTCCAGCATTCCTGCAATTTTGCACAATTTCATTAGTTTCGGGCACATAATGCAACGCTTTTAGACTAAAACAAAAGTTAAAAGGCGCTAATAAGTAGTCAAAATCTCCACTTATCAACTCCCCCAAACTTAAGTCTTTTCTTGTCCTCAAGCAAACAATTAATTCCCACCTCCAAAAGTTAAGGGTCATTTCAGCGAGTCAAAGGAGAGCCATCCACATATCAGTTGGGACCAACAATTATCCACACTACTTATGTATTATCAACAAGGCGACAAGTTAAACATTTATGTACATATAGTTCTAAAGTGATATTTGAGCATCAAAAGTTGACTTTACTCATCACGGATTCTTTTTCTATTATGTAGGTCATGGTGGATTCCAAACTCTTCCTCTTCTACTTTCCGGTTGCCTGGCTCACTTAAGAATTTTTAGCACTCAATCCAAAGATTTATGAAAGGTTCACTCATCTCTCTCAAGAGAATGTCGCGAGTACGGCTTCAAATACCATAGGCTTTCCCCTCATGTAGATAACCACTAATGTAATCTCACTTGAATTGAAATCAAATAGGACTTCTTTTGCGATGTAATGAAGGCGTTTGGATTAGGGTTGGATATAATATGGTTGAGTGGTTACACCTTCCCTTAGGCACTCCATTTGTTTTTATTCTCGGCTCACACTTTGCCAATTTTTTGAGGCACTTTCTTTTCCTTGGGGAACTAAAGAGACTTAACATCACTCTTTATTGATCATTATATTCATTTTATCCCTCTTTTATTTCTCCTTGTTTGGGATCATTACCTCTCTTTGAATCCCTTCAACTTTTCCACTTATTCACTTTTCTGTATTTTTCTTTTTGTTCTTTTCTTTTCTTGCCTTTCCTTCTCATAAATTCTTTTCTCTCTTTTTGTGCCTTTATTCCTTTTTCAATTTCCTCGTCTCTCCCCCAAACTTACATTTTAGCCATTTGTTTCACAAGAGTGTTAAGGAAAGCTCGGTGTGGCAAGAGAGGTTCACGACAAAATCGGTAAAGGCTTGTAACATGGTTATCAAATGAGAAAGGCTCGAGGCTCAAATGGGTTGACTAAGGATAACAACATTGG
Source organism: Nicotiana otophora (assembly GCA_000715115.1). Lineage (NCBI taxonomy): Eukaryota > Viridiplantae > Streptophyta > Magnoliopsida > Solanales > Solanaceae > Nicotiana > Nicotiana otophora. The sequence continues at coordinate 10,601 of AWOL01S0077440.1, read as the reverse complement.
TAAGCAATAAAAAATTCAAACGGGCCAAAGAAAGCTTACAATCACTTCTCAAGCGAAGCAAAACTTAGGGTTTCGCCTTGAAACACATTCGGGGCAAGTTCTAGACCTTTCGCACGTGAACTTGGACTAGCAACAAAGTATCCCACCCCTCACACAACCGGATTATTAAAACGGATAGAGTCAAGGGCCCACAACGGCCACATTCAAGATTGAAAATCACTATGGTTCAATTAAACCACCCGATGGTTGCCAAAGTCAACACAAGAGTCACAAAGTCACTAACTAGAGCTATTTCTTTCAAAAACCTTATTTCTAACCATAAGCACGTAGTTAAGAGTGGTGGTACCAAATGAAGCATGTTTGACTCTTCGAGCATGACTTAATTAGGTCTTTTTATTCATTACTACTATTATTATTACCTAAACACCAAAAATGGACTCATTCCCTTAAGAAGATTGTCATGCCATCAATTGTTGGGATGAGTCACCCGGTTCACACTACAACAACCTTTGGAAAGAACTATGGCATTAAGAAAACCAAAGGGTTATTGTCTACTAAAACATAGAAAGAAGCTACTAAAACAAACAAAGAAGCTACTAACTCAAACTACGAACTAATAATGGAACCAAAAATAATGAAGGTAATTAAACAAAAACTACTGAATATACATAATGAGAGAAAAACAGAGAATATATACAAAATAAGAAAGAGAAAGAAAATTATATCATGTTATTACAGGCCAATTGTCTGAGAATGCACCAAATAAGATCAAATAAACTCCACCCCCTGAAATAAAAATAAGCATTGTCCTCAATGCTCATCAAAATAAAAGTAAAAGAGGGGAAAGAGTAAATAAAACACCCTATGGCTCATTGGACATCTCTGTGTCCACGGCAAAGTCACCACCCTCAGTATCATCCAACTGGATCTCATTATCCTCAACTACGGGAGTGACTGGGTTGGTGAACATCTGCCGCAGTACCTCGGCAGTGTCAGTAGTAGAGTTTGGCTCCTTAGACTGGCCAGTTGGTGCCACCGGTGCTGACAGTGCTGCAAGATCTGGGCCTGAAGGGTGTGGGTCAACCAACATATTAAAAGGGATGTCTCCGGCTGCAACAAGTTTGGTCACCTGCCTCCGGAGCTTGTCCACTGACTTCTTACTGGCATGGGACTTTCTCATCTTCTTTAATTCTTTGCCCAACTCTTCGATCACTGACCTGTGTTGTACCAAGGTAGCCATGATGATGTTTTGGTTCTCTAGGACTTCTTCAATGTCTTCTCAACTGTCGGGGAAATCTGAGGTACCTGAACTGAAGACTGTGTTGCAACAGTACTGGATAGGTCAGACAGCTTTACAGTGGCTGTCTGCATTCAGTTGTTGAGGCTCGCCAATGTCTGAGAGACTCGTAGCGTAGAAAGTGGAGCAGTAGGCATGGGAACCGGCTTCAAAGTCGAAGTGGAGACTATGGCAGGAGCAACAGAAGGGGTTGTGGATGATGGTGGAGGCATAACTGCGGCACTAGAGGAAGGCTCGGCTGAAGTAGATGGGACATCAGATCTCTCCGCAACTACCATAGCTGGCTCATCAGACTGGCTTGTGGTGGTAGACGGTTGACCTTTTCTATTCGGGTTGCTTACATCCATAAGTGTTTACGATGAGAAAGGCTTTTTCGGCCGCACCTTTGTATCATAATCCCTCGGCTCTACCCTCACATCATTGAGATACTCTATAATAGTGTTGGGATATGGGTAGGATGAGTCATCTTACCGATCAATGACTGATATGTTGGCCGACATCACTGCACCCACATTGATAGGGTACCCGGCCATGATAGAAGCAACTAGAACTGCCCGAGGTATAGGGACATAGGTCTCATTCTGGCCTGGGTCCAATCTGCTGCAGACAAAGGTTTGCCACCCCTTTGCCTCAAAGCTCAGAGTGCTCTTATGAATAGGAACCCCTGCTGTGATCCATGGCAGTGGTGACCCAGGAGCTGTTAGAATCTCTGCTAACCAAGGCCGGGCTTCATCTCCCATTGCATACTTCTAAAAGTATTCCTTCGGCTCGACATCTTCAAAACCCAAGTACGTGTTGAGAGTAGCTTGATCAAATCTCACTTTAAGGTTACACACTTTGGTTACCTTTGTCCCCTTCTTGATATGCGCCACATTGGCGTAGAATTCCTAGACAAGATATTCTTTGGCATCCACCACACTCTGGGTGAACCACATCCATCCCTTGCATTCCTTGAACTGTCTCAGCACTGCCGGGTTATATTTTTCCAAATCCTTCAACTGAAATTGCCGCTTAGAAGTAAGCGACCTCACCGGCCACCATTGACGGAAGCTGGTGAAGGCGGCCAAGCTGACGAACCGATCCTCCCAAACCTCTTTATTCTTCGTCCTTTCAAGGCCAGTAACTGTAACATCTCCCCCTCTACCATCATAGGGGATATCCTGAACTGGTGTCTCTGGTGCCTCAGAGGCAGGTGTAGTAGATGGCTCAGACGTCTGACTAGCACTTTCCAAATCCTCAAAAGTGATGTGGGATAATGATGGCTCGTCCCTCAGTTAGAATATCCCTGACAGCATGGAATGTACTGATGGTTGTTCCTGAATGAAGGTTGAGTTGCCCACTGATACGTACCTAGACAGGGCGTATGAACTCGTCTCGAAGAGATCTGCACCTCTCCCTCTCCCGGTTGCTATCTTTTTTCTGATTTCATGCTGTTGGGCACTAGGTAAGGCTCTCTTGCCTCGTCCCCGATATGGTTCACCCCTTCCTTTAAAAGTATCACCTCTGCCTCTAGACCAAACCATTTTATGTATCAAATAGATGCAATCGTTAGTTGCAATTCAATGTTCAGTCAGACACATGATATATACAAGTAAACACCAGAAACATAGTGAGGGTCACACACACAATGTGCTTGAAGGGTAAGGGTCTGCGATCCGTATAATTTTCTTGCGGTCGCAGGTGAGGTCTTGCGGACCGCACAATTCTCTCTTGCGGCGGCAGATGGGAATTGCGGACCGCACATTTTCATTGCGGCTGCAACTTAGAACCAAAAACATGCCAACTCTCTAATGATAAAGAATTGGTGGATGTGCAGCCGCAACATGTTTTCTGTGGTCCGCACATTTTGTCTTGCGGCCGCACATTGAATCACAAATATGTAAACTCTATGAAGATATTGAAATGACTGTTTTGTGGATACAATGGAAATTCTGCGGTCCGCACAATTTTTGTTGCGGCTGCAGACTCATTCTTAACTAAACTTACCTAGAATCAACTTTTGCGGTCCGTACAACTTCAGGTGCGGCCGCAGAATTCAAAATATACGAACAATCATTTCAAGGGTTTGCAATTGTTTTGTGCAAAATTTGACATGGTAACATCATCAAAGCATGAGAATACATTTACCCATTCCCCATAGAGCATGTACTAGTTGACCCACTATAGATATACCCCCACAAGTATGTACAATTAAATTCTATTGACAAATGGGCTAAAATTAACTAAAAATCTAAAAAACAATTAAAAACAATTTAACAAGATTGTAAAGCATACCAAATGAATGAGTGTCATGAGTGATTGATCAAAGATGTTGTATGAATGCACATGTAGACTCAGCAAGAAACTTCAAAAGATTACTGTGATTATTTGCTCAGAGAGGGAAAAGAGTAACGGTAATCCTAGCGCTCTATTTATACGTTTAATGTTTTTAAGGGAGAGAAGGGAGAGTGCGGCCGCAGAATTTCAATTGCGGACCGCACTCTGTTACCTGGTGAGCGTTAATCATCATTTTGTCTGCGGTTCACAGAATTTTGCATGCGACCGCAAATCCCATGTTGCGGCCACAGATCGACCATTTTTCTGACAGACCAACTTCAGAGAGTTGACATTTTTCACCTTCCATTTTTGCGGTCCGCAAGATAATTGTGCAGTTGCAGAGCGCTTTTGCTGCAGCAACTGTAAATGTGCGGTCCACACAATTTATCTACGGTCTACATAATTTTGCATACTTAGCCAGATTTCTGTCCACCATTCCTGTAAAGCACACTCATCCTTGTAGCATACTTCAAATCAAGTTAGCACAAAAATATCACCTAACTACATAAGAAGAAAACAAAATAAAAAGAAACATGGGTTGCCTCCCAAGAAGCGCCTGATTTAACGTCGCGACACGACGCAGAATACCATCAGTTAAAATGAATCACCGCCACAACGTGGCCATCTCTATTTTTTTCCAAATAGTGCTTCACCCGGTGACTATTGACTCGGAATACCTCATTGTTTTTGTTCTTCAATTCTAATGCACCAAAAGGCCTCACACCCACAATTTCAAAAGGACCACTCCATTTAGATTTTAGCTTTCCCGGAAACATCCTCAACCTCGCCCACTTTGAACTATTTGTTCCAAATGTATTTGTCATGAAGATATTTCATCTTTTCTTTGTAAAAGAACGAACTTGCATAAGCATGATACCAGAACTCATCACATTTATTCAAATGTGAAACCCTCAAGTTAGCGGCTACTTCCCAATCAAGGTTCAACTGCTTTAGAGCCCACATGGCTTTGTGCTCAAGTTCCACCGGAAGATGACAAGATTGTCCAAACACCAACCAGTATGGCGATATTCCGATAGGTGTTTTGTAAGCCGTCTGATAAGCCCATAATGCATCATCAAGCTTCTTGGACCAATCCGTTCGGTTAACATTCACTGTTTTGGACAAAATACTCTTTATCTCCCGGTTGGAGACTTCCACTTGACCGCTAGCTTGTGGATGATAGGGAGTCGTGATTTTATGAGTAACACCATACTTGCTAAGTAAAGTGTCAAAAAACTTGTTGCAAAAATGTGACCCCCATCGCTTATAATAGCCCGCAGAGTACCAAACCTTGTGAAAATATTCTTTATCAAGAATGCCACAACACTTCTCGCCTCATTGTTGGGTAGAGCAATGACCTCAACCCATTCAGACACATAATCAACCGCGACCAAGATGTAGGTGTTTCCACAAGAACTCACAAAAGGACCCATGAAGTGAATACCCCACACATCAAAGATATCAATCTCCAAAATGGTAGTGAGAGGAACTTCATTTTTCTTCGAGATTCCACCGGCTCGTTGACATTCATCGCAACTTTTCACTACATCACTTGCATCCTTGTAAAGAGTGGGCCAATAGAAACCACAACTTAGCACTGTGACCGCCGTTTTTGCTCCACCATGGTGACCACCATATAGCAAAGAATGACAAGCCCCAAGAATTTCACCTTGCTCTTCTTTTGGTACACATCTTCTAATCACCCCATCCATACAAATCCAAAAACGATATGGTCCATCCCAATAATAATCTTGACAATCCCGTTTTAGCTTCTTCCTTTGGTTTGAAGAGAACTCATTCTAGATGATTTCACACACAAGAAAATTTGCTAGATCCGCGTACCATGGCACCCCCTTCATTGAAATATCCAAAATTTGCTCACCGGGGAAGGAGTCATTGATTTCAAGGCCATCATGCGGCCTCCCCTCCTCCAAACGAGACAAGTGGTCCGTCACTTGATTTTCACTCCCTTTTCTATCTTGGATGTCAATATCAAACTCTTGAAACAAAATCACCCATCTCATAAACTGAGCTTTGCAATCTTTCTTACTTATATGATAATGAAGTGCTGCATGATCCGTGTGGACAATAACTTCCGCACCTATCAAGTACGGGCGGAACTTCTCAATTGCAAACACAATGGAAATGAGCTATTTCTCGGTAACGGTATAGTTTACTTGGGCACCATTCATGGTCTTACTAGCATAGTAGACCGGATGAAAAATCTTGTTGATACATTTCCCCAAAGTAGCCCCAACCGCTACGTCGCTAGCATCACACATGAGTTCAAAGGGGATACTCCAATTTGGAACTGTGATGATGGGAGTGGTGGTCAACTTGAACTTTAACAATTCAAAGGATCTCATGAAATCATCATTGAAGTTAAACTTAGAATCTTTCTCAAGAAGCTTGCACAACGGGTCCACCACCTTAGAAAGATCTTTGATAAAACGCCGGTAAAACCCCGCGTGGCCTAAGAAACTCCGCACATCTTTCACCAAAGTTAGAGGTGGAAGTTTAGAAATCACCTCAATCTTTGCCTTGTCAACATAAATTTCATTATTTGAGATCTTGTAGCCAAGGACAATGCCTTCCCCGACCATGAAATGACAGTTCTCCCAATTGACCACCAAATTCGTTTCTTCACATTTTGCCAACGCTTTATCTAAATTTGCAAGACAATCATCAAAAGAATCTCCAACTACCTAGAAGTCATCCATGAAAACTTTAAGGTATCCCTACACTATATCCGTGAAGATAGCCATCATACACCTTTGAAAAGTCACTCGTGCATTACACAAACCAAATGGCATCCGCTTGAAGGCAAAAGTACCATAGGGACATGTAAAGGTTGTTTTCGCTTGATCCTCCAGAGCAATAAGGATTTCATTGTAGCCCAAATACCCATCAAGAAAGCAATAGAAAGCACGGCCGTCCAAACTATCAAGCATTTGGTCTAGGAAGGGAAGTGGAAAATAATCCTTCCTTGTGACTTTGTTGAGCTTGCGATAATCCATACACACTCTCCAACCGGTTACCGTTCTTGTAAGAATTAACTCGTTCTTCTCATTGGTAAGAACCGTCATGCCCCCCTTCTTTGGGACACATTGAACCGGAGAAGTCCACGAACTATCGGAAATGGGATAGACAAACCCGGTATCCAACCACTTGATAATCTCCTTATTGACAACTTCTTGCATAGCCTCATTGAGTCTCCTTTGATGTTCAATAGAATGTTTGGCGCCTTCCTCCAAGTTGATTTTATGCATGTAAAATGTGGGGCTTATCCCCCGAATATCCGCCAATGTCCACCCAATAGCCTTCATCCTCTTTTTAGCACCACCAATGTAGAATCTACATGTACGTTAGTCAAACAAGAGGAAAGAATAACCGGTAAAGTAGAACAAAGGCCAAGAAATTCATACTGAAGATGTGGAGGCAATGGCTTCAACTCCAAGGTAGGTGGCTCTTCAATGGAAGGCTTTGTAGGAGGAGATTTCCTATTTTCAAGATCCAAGGATAGTTTTTGGGGTGCATAATTGTACAACCCCATTCCTTGCAAAGAATTCACACATTCCATGAATCCACCCATCTCGTTATCATCAAAGTTGAGCAAGACGGCCTCCAACATATCACCAACATTGATTGTGTCACTTGTATCATCAACAATAACATCGATCACAAAGTCCATGAAAGATCAAACCTCATTGCTATTTGGTTGCCGCATGGATTTACACACATGGAAAACCACTTTTTCATCACCCACCCGGAAGGTGAGTTCTCTGGATTCAACATCACAAAGAGCCTTCCCCATAGTAAGGAAAGGTCTTCCAAGAATAATCGGCACCTCATAGTCAACTTCACAATATAGAATGACAAAGTATGCAGGAAGAATGAATTTATCAACATGAACAAAGACAACTTCAATCACACCCAACGGTCTCTTCATGGTAAGATCAGCCATTTGCAATATCATAGAGGGGGTCTTAGTTTCCCAATTCCCAAAGTCTTAAAAACCGAGTAGGGCATCAAATTGATACTTGCCCCAAGATCACAAAGAGCTTTAGCAAACTCGGCACTTCCAATTGTACAAGGAATCGTGAAAGCACTAGGATCTTACAACTTAGGAGCCATTGAATGCACAATTACACTCACTTTATGAGTGACTTTGTGTTACACCCTATATTTTCGTACGTAAAAAATGCGTCGTAAGAAAACTAATGTAGGACCAAAAATGAGATAATATTTAAAAGTATATAAAGTAAGTTAATCATGTTACCTCTGAGGTTACAAATATTGAAGATCATGAACAACAAGTACAAAGAGGGTTGGACAGTTCAGAAGCTAAAGCAATTGAAGAAAACAATGTTTCGTCGAAAGTCGACAAGTTGGGAATGTTATAACAT
>AWOL01S0077437.1:0-10613 GCA_000715115.1 Nicotiana otophora | reverse complement strand
TACCCCTTAGATGAGACAGACGATATTTTCAGATGATTCAGAATATGGTCTCATCGGCGTAGTATGAGGGTTATTCCTCTAGAGCTCACAGATACAGAGTGGTACGCCCGGGCCGAGTATGGTACCGGGTTCCGGCCACGTCCCTTCAGGTTTGGGGCGTGACATCAGACCCCTGACCTCCCTGTGCAAGAACCATCTCGACTCGCCTGCGACATTGGCAGCCGCCTAAAAAGGATCTCACTCCCAGTCTCCTTAGCCATCTGCAATCTGATAGGCTGAGAAATTCTATCAATAAACCTCCTCACCCTCTTGCTCTCGGTGGGAAACAGAAGAAGAGCATGGCTGGCCAAATCTACAAAACGGGTCTCATACTGAGTAACATTCATACTGCCCTGCTGGAGATGCTCGAACTAACGGCGATGCTCCTCTCTCAATGTGATAGGCTGAAACTTCTCTAGGAAGAGCTGAGAGAACTGGTCCCAAGTAAGAGCAGGCGATCCAGCTGGTTTGGTCAACAAACAATCTCTCCACCATTTCTTGGCAAAACCAGTCATCTGAAATGCAGCAAAATCGACCCCATTGGTCTCCACTATACCCATGTTTTGTAGTACCTCATGACAGGTTGTCAAGATACTCCTGGGGATCCTCTGAAGAAGCACCACTGAAGTGAACTGGAAAGAGCTTAGTAAACTAGTCCAATATCCATAAAGCCTCAGAAGACATAGCTGACCCATTGTCAACCTGTGCCGCNTGAGTTTTTGGGTATGTATACCCCTTAGATGAGACAGACGATATTTTCAGATGATTCAGAATATGGTCTCATCGGCGTAGTATGAGGGTTATTCCTCTAGAGCTCACAGATACAGAGTGGTACGCCCGGGCCGAGTATGGTACCGGGTTCCGGCCACGTCCCTTCAGGTTTGGGGCGTGACATCAGACCCCTGACCTCCCTGTGCAAGAACCATCTCGACTCGCCTGCGACATTGGCAGCCGCCTAAAAAGGATCTCACTCCCAGTCTCCTTAGCCATCTGCAATCTGATAGGCTGAGAAATTCTATCAATAAACCTCCTCACCCTCTTGCTCTCGGTGGGAAACAGAAGAAGAGCATGGCTGGCCAAATCTACAAAACGGGTCTCATACTGAGTAACATTCATACTGCCCTGCTGGAGATGCTCGAACTAACGGCGATGCTCCTCTCTCAATGTGATAGGCTGAAACTTCTCTAGGAAGAGCTGAGAGAACTGGTCCCAAGTAAGAGCAGGCGATCCAGCTGGTTTGGTCAACAAACAATCTCTCCACCATTTCTTGGCAAAACCAGTCATCTGAAATGCAGCAAAATCGACCCCATTGGTCTCCACTATACCCATGTTTTGTAGTACCTCATGACAGGTTGTCAAGATACTCCTGGGGATCCTCTGAAGAAGCACCACTGAAGTGAACTGGAAAGAGCTTAGTAAACTAGTCCAATATCCATAAAGCCTCAGAAGACATAGCTGACCCATTGTCAACCTGTGCCGCAACAACCGGTTGAACTATCCCAACTGGCGGGGATACTGGGGTCTGATACTAGGGAGCCATCTGCTCCGGAGTGTGAGTAGCAGGAGTCTGTGCTCCTCCTCCAGCTTGAGAGAAAGTTGGTACCATGGGGAATGCTCCAGTCCGGGCCACACTCTCCATAAGGCCCACCAAACGGACCAAAGTATCCTGAAGCACTGGGTGGCAATGAACCCCTTCGGGATCTGAGCCGGTCCAACAGGCACAGCATGGGCTGGAACCTCCTCATCAAACTCCACCTGAGGCTCCACCGTTGGTGTTGCTGCTCGAGCTCTGGGCTGAGCTCTGCCCCTGCCTCGGCCTCTAGCATGACCTCAGCCTCGACCTGTGCCCCTTGTAGGAGCTGCCATTGGAGGCTCTGGCTGCTGCTCAGCTGAAGATGCGGTACGTGTTCTTGCCATCGGCGGAAGGACAAGAATAGAAGAGTTCAATCAGCAATGATAGAATACAATCACACGACAAATAAGAATAGAAGTGAAATGGTTCCTAAACTTCATAGCCTCTAGACGATAAGCACAGGCGTCTCAGTACCGATCCTCCAGACTCTACTAAGCCTACTCGTGAATTGTGAGACCTAGGCAACCTAGTGCTCTGATACCAACTTGTCACGGCCTGGAATTCCCACCGTCGGGACCGTGATGGCGCCTAACATTCCACTTGCTAGGCAAGACAACATTAGAGAATTATTAAGCAAATTCTTATACAATTCAGTAAATAACAGCAAATAAGCTAAAATAAAATACAGCCAGTGCGGATTAATATAAAATTTCATTAATTACTACCACCCGAATCTGGAGTCACAATTCACGAACTTCTAAGATTTTTCTACAAGTAAACATCTGAAAGAAATACAACTGTTTTCGAAAGGAAAGAAATAGTAAAATGCAATGGCTAGAAGGGGACTCCAGGGTCTGCGGATGCCGGCAGATCTACCTTGGGTCTCCTGTCGGATGAATCCGGTAGCTAACCTCACGATCATCTCGGACCAGCACCAAAATCTGCACAGTAAATGCAGAGTGCAGTATCAGTACAACCGACCCCATGTACTGATAAGTGCCGAGCCTAACCTCGACGAAGTCGTGACGAGGCTAAGACGGGTCACTTACACTACAACTTGTACGCAGTATATATAATAAAAGCAGAATAGGAAATGAAGAATAGAAGAAAGCAATAAATTGTAAGAAATACAACAACTCCCGGAGATATATCAACAGTGTTCAGAAATTAGCGATTCTTAAGTGCAAAAGAGAATACTATAAGGCTAACACACCTCAGGGAAAATATAAACATATAGGTTGTTACGGCGCGCAACCCGATCCCACCATATCACAATAACACAATTATAGTTCACCCTTATTCCACCAAACCATCTACCTTTATTACATTTGTTGCGGCGTGTAACCCTTTCCCATCGTATCACAATAACACAATCATAGTTCACCCTTATTCCACCAAATAATCCACCATTATTACACTCGTTGCGGCGTGTAACCCGTTCCCACCGTACAGTATAAATTCACCCTTATTCCACCTCAATATATATCACCCTTATTCCTCCTGTTGCGGCGTGCAACCCAATCCCACCATATCAATATTAATTACTCACTATATACAGAAATTTCACAATTTAAATCATAGAAATCCTTCACAATACTTAAACTCCAAATCTAAACAAATAGGAAACTTGTACACCATGAAAATTCACATAAAGTAATACTACACAGCGAGACCAATTCAGAATCTACAACAGCAAGGTACAGGTAAACCAGCTTAAGTAAATAACATGAGATAATGAAACTATGGAAGAACTCATATCATTAACTGGAGAAACAATGTCTAACACGTAGCAATTAGGCATGGGAACACAAGTAAAGTATGTAACAATTAAGACAGGGAAAGGGACTATATGAGAAAAATGGGAGAAATAGGGAAAACAGATAAATTGGCGGCGCATAAGTACTCGTCACCTCACATATACGTCGTTCACATGAAATTCACATAGCAAATTGTAGGAGGGTTCCTAATTCCCTCAAATCAAGGTTAGACACAACACTTACCTCACTCCAAAGGCCACTCAATGCTCAATCACAGCTTTTCCTCTGTAATCCACCTCCAAACCACTTGTATCTATCCACAAACGACTCAATAATATCAATTATTGCTAAGGAATCAATTACAATGCATAAATTTAGATTTCCCAAACTTTCCCCTAAAAAGTCAAAAAATCGACACCGGGCTCGCTTGGTCAAAACCCGAGGTTCAGACTAAAACCTATTTACCCATTTACCCCCGAGCCCGACTATAGAATTTGTTTTGAAATCTGACCTCAATTCGAGGTCTAAATTCCAATTATACAAAAAATCCTAATTCTACCCAAACCCCCAATTTCCAACATGAAATCCTAGATTTAGGTTGAAAACTCATGAAATGTAATGGGTAATTGAAAGAAAGTAGGTTAGAATCACTTACCAACAAATTGGGGAAGAACATATTTTAGGAAAATCGCCTCAAGGTCTTCTAGTTTTGAAATTTTGAAGGAATGACAAAAATCCCATTTTGGTTCTGTTTTGAATGACTGGGCGTTAGGTATTCATCACGTTCGCGTGAATCCTGACGCGTTCGTGAAGAGCAGTGCTTGTTAGGCATACGCGAACATGAGAGGCTACACGCGTTCGCGAATGTTTAGCCCCCCGACCTCCGTGTTCGCGAGACAAGACCTGCGTTCGCGTAGTGTAACCTCAAGTCTCCTACCCAGCCTAGCTATCGCTATGCGTTCGCGTGTGACGAGGCACGTTCGCAGAGAGGAACCCCCCCCCCCCCCCCCCCCATTGCTCCATGTTCACGACTATAGTCTTGCGTTCACGTAGTGTAAAATCCTCTCCCAACCAAGATCCCCTTCGCGATCGCAAAGCACAACACACCAAAAAACCAGTTGCAGCAAAAACATTAGATTTTTCTAAATCCCATTCACCCTGTAGCCTAATCCAAAACTCACTCGAGCCCTCGTGGCTCTGCACCAAACATGCACGCATGTCCTAAAACATCATACGAACTCGCTCGCGGGATCGAAATACCAAAATAATACTTAAAATACGAATCGGACACTGAATCAAAGGAAATTTTCAACAAGGCTTTAAAACTTCTATTTGCACAACTGAACATCCGAATCATGTCAAATCAACTCTGTTTCTCACCAAATTCGACAAACAAGTCATAAATATTATAGTGGACCTGTACCGGGCACCGAAACCAAAATACAGATCCGGTATCAACAAAATCAAACCTCAGTTAATTCTTAAAAACCATTAAACTTCCAGATTTTCAATTTTCAAAAAAAAAATCATAACTCGAGCTAGGGACCTCCGAATTCGATTCCGGGCATACGCCACGTCCCATTTTTCGATACGGACCCACCGGGACTATCAAAATATGGATTCAGGTCCGTTTACTTGAAATTTTGATCGACGTCAACTCACACTAATTTGTAAGGCAAGAATTCTTATTTTTATCAGTTTTTAACATATAAGCCTTCAGAAAGAATAGCCGGATTGTGCACACAAATCGAGGAATACTAAAATGAGGTTTTTGAGACCTCGAAACACAGAACATGGTTCAAAAATATAAGATGACCTATCGGGTCATCACAGGAGATATGTGCATATTGTGTATGGTCAAAACTGAGTTTGCCCTTCATATGACTAATCAAGATTGTAGCTTGATAGACCGAGGTTTGTTGTTATAATATCGAGGTGTGATGTGAAGTTGGAAGGTCGATCTCGAAACCTAGAGACCGATCAGTACCGAGATCGGCCAAGATCGAGACCGAGCCAAGGAACAAAAAAGTCGTTATAGCCGCATTTGGGGAGAGAATCTCGGCTGAAATCACGGCTTGAATCAAGGAAAAGCCAATTAATTAATCTATCATGTGATTCCCACTATGTATTTTTAATTATATTCAAAGTAGGATTCCTCCACTATAATATGAGTGGCTATCATTTGTAGAACGGGATGGATTGATACATTCATACATTCTCACATTTAGATTTTATTGAGATTTACATAACATCTAACAAATATTATTCTTTTTTGGGCTTTTGATATTTATCCATCATGTTCACTTATCAATCATTCTCTACTCAATTTGGGTTTGTATTCAATCCTTTTTACAGTTAATATTCGATATATCTTTACTTATTTTTCCAATTTGTACCAAGTTATACCACGTATCCTAAGAACTACATATAAATTCAACTCTATCCTTTTTTCGGGCAAACAGTTTGGCACCCACCGTGGGGCTAAGGATAACAGTGGTTATTTGGTACAGATCTTTGTAAAACACACCATTATAAACTTGCTCTTGGAAGTGTCTTTGATTTTGGGTTAAAAAAGACAAACTCTCAATTAATGGCCCTACCTATCGACAACGAAGTTGGCCTTCAAGATGAGAACAACAACCAGGCGATCAGGGATGAAAGGCCATTCGTCGATCCCGTTAGAACTCGGGTTGTAGATCCAATTGACGTTAATTCACATTTGGCCATTGAGGCGAACCAACATTCCGACCCCAAAAATAGCATTCATGGTGGAACTCGTTCTGCAGTTCGAAACACCCAAAATGTTGGTTCAGACGGGATCAGCCTGTATATGATATTTGAAATGTTGCAAGCTCAACAGGTAGCGATAGCTCAGTTGCAGATCCAAACCCAGACACCGAGCAGGCCTGAGCCAGGTCCACCCCAAGAAGTTACCCACAAAACGGGCCCAGTTGTAGTAAGATCAAATGAACAAGAATCGGGGAATAATCTCGAAATTATTAGGATGCTCGAGGAACTATCAAAATGAAATGAGTTAGGAGAAAAGAGGATTGAAGCAAATGACCAAAAAGTAAAAACTTATAACTCCAGGGTTGATCAGATCCCGGGGGCACCACCGGTATTGAAGGGCTTAGATTCCAAAAATTCGTACAAAAGCCTTTCCCCCTGAGCGCAGCCCCCAAACCGATCCCCAAATAGTTCCGCATGCCCGAATTCCTAAATATAATGGGACGACTGACCCCAACGAATATGTCACCTCTTACACACGTGCCATTAAAGTGAATGATCTAGAAGATGACGAGATCGAATCTGTATTATTAAAGAAGTTCAGGGAAACCCTGTCAAAGGGGCAATGATATGGTATCATAATTTACCGCCTAACTCTATCGATTCTTTTTCTATGCTTGCAGATTCTTTCGTAAAATCACATGTCGGAGCCATAAAGGTCGAGACCAGGAAGTCAGACCTTTTCAAGGTAAGGCAAAAAGATAACGAGATGTTAAGAGAGTTCGTATCTCGTTTCCAAATGGAACGAATGGATCTACCACCAGTCACAGACGATTGGGCTGTTCAAGCTTTCACTCAAGGACTGAACAGACGAAGTTCGATGGCTTCACGACAGTTGAAGCAGAACTTGATCGAGTACTCGGCTGTTACCTGGGTCGATGTACACAATCAATATCAATCAAATATTAGAGTCGAAGATGACTAGTTGGATTCTGGGTCCGTTATTAAAAGGGACATCGATTGAGCTCCAAGGTCGAACAAGGACCGATATCGGCCGTATAACGGAGATCGTAGGGGTAGCGAACCTGCACGTAACTCCGTACGAGGCGAAAGGAGAAGTGATAGAGACTAAGGGTCTCGGGGGATGATGAACAAGAATGGGTTTGACAGGCATACCGGACCTAAGGAAGCACCACGGTTATCAGAATATTACTTTAACATTGATGCATCCGCCATCGTGTCGGCTATCGGACGTATCAAAGATACTGAGTGGCCTCAACCTCTGCTGTCTGATCTAGCCCAGAGAAATCGCAATCAAATGTGCAAGTATCATGGCACCCATGGCCACAGAACTGAAGACTGTAGGCAGTTGAGAGAAGAGGTAGCCCGGTTATTCAATGAATGGCACCTTCGAGAATTTTTAAGTGATCGGGCCAAAAACCATTTCAAAAACAGAGGTTTCAATAGACAAAACGAATAAGAAGGTCCACAACACATCATCCACATGATCATCGGAGGGATCGATGCCCCCCAGGGGCCAGTTCTTAAACGCACTAAGATGTCGATTGTAAAAGAGAAGCGATCTCAGAATCAAGATTACACACCTAAAGGGACCTTGTCCTTTAGTGACGAAGAGGCGGAAGAAATCATGAAACCCCATAACGATGCACTGGTAATATATGTACTTATGAATAAAACTCAAGTTAAGCGTGTGCTAATTGATCCAGGTAGTTCGGCCAATATCATTTGATCAAGGATCGTAGAGCAACTCGGTCTATAGGACCAGGTCGTGCCCGCAACCCTAGTACTAAACGGATTCAATATGGCGTGTGAAACTACTAAGGGAGAGATAATTTAGCCAGTAAACATGGTTGGGACCATCCAAGAAATGAAGTTCCACGTCATCGAGGGCGATGTGAGATATAATGCCCTGTTCGGGAGGCTATGGATCCACAACATGAGAGCAATACCCTCGACCATTCACCAGGTTTTGAAATTTCCAACATCAAAGAGAATCAAAATGGTCTACGGGGAGAAATCGGCCACAAAGGAAATATTTGTCGTTGATGAAATAATTCCGATGTTTTCACTATCATCGACAAAGGGATCAGATTCGAAGGAGAAACGGGATACCAAATAGCAATCACAAATGTCAGCCTCGACCCAACTAGAGAATCAGAAGACTGAAGAAAATGATGACTATGTGATCCCTCGATCCTTCGTGGTCCCCAATGATTCTGACGCTACCAAATCAATGGTCGAAGAACTAGAGCAAATAACGCTAATCGAACATTTGCCCGAGTGAAAGGTACACCTGGGCACGGGGTTAGATCTCGAGCTTAGGAAAAAGCTTATTCAATTTCTTATAGCTAACATGAACTGTTTCTCTTGGTACCATCTTGACATGAAAGGGATCCCACCGGAAATAACCACTCATATTCTAAGCTTGGATCCGAAATTCCATCTGGTAAAGCAAAAAAGAAGGCCCCAGCCCGAGGTCAAACTTGTCTTCATCAAGGACAGGGTAACCAAATTTCTTAAAATAGGATCCATTCGAGAAGTAAAATATCCCGAATGGCTAGCAAATGTGATGGTAGTCCCTAAGAAGGGAAACAAACTTAGACTGTGTATAGATTATAAAGACTTGAATAAAGCATGCCCTAAGGATTCTTTTCCTTTGCCTAATATTGATCATATGATCGATGCCACGGTCAGCCACGAGACTCTCAGTTTCCTCGATACCTACTCCGGGTACAACCAGATATAGATGAACCCGGAGGATCAGGAAACAACCTCATTTATCACTAAGTACGGTACCTATTGTTATAACATAATGTCATTCGGTCTAAAAAATGCTGGTGCAACTTATCAACTCCTAGTAAACCGAATGTTCGAAAAACAAAATAGGAAAGTCAATGGAAGTTTATATTGATGACATGTTAGTTAAGTCTCTGCGAGCAGAGGACCATTTAAAGCATTTGCAGAAAACTTTCGATATACTAAGGGAGTACAATACGAAGCTCAACCCCGAAAAAGGTACATTCGGGGTTGGCTCGGGCAAGTTTCTTGGTTTCATGGTGTCCAGTCGAGGAATCGAGATCAACCCCGATAAAATCAAAGCTATCAAGGACATCACAGTAGTAGATAGTGTAAAGGTCATGCAGAGGCTAACGGGGTGGATAGCCTCCCTAGGACGATTCATTTAGAGATCCTCAGATATGAGCCACCGATTTTTCTCACTACTTAAGAAGAAAAGCAACTTTGCATGAACTCCGGAATGCCAGCAGGCTTTAGAGGAACTAAAGCGGTATTTATCGAGCCCATCGCTGCTTCATACCCCAAAATTGGACGAACAACTTTACTTGTACTTAGCTGTCTCAGAGATAGAGGTAAGTGGAGTCCTGGTTTGAGAAGAACGAGGTACGCAATTCCCTATTTATTTTATCAGTCGGACCTTAGGCGAGGCCGAAACTAGATATCCACACTTAGAAAAATTAGCGCTTGCTGTAATAAGCGCCTTTAGGAAACTAAAATTATATTTCAAGTGTCATCTGATACATGTTGTAACAACTTATCCTCTTCGAAATATTTTGCACAAACCCGATCTTTTGGGTCAATTGGCCAAATAAGCCATAGAAATCAGAGGATATGATATCGAGTATCGACCCCAAACCACTATCAAATCTCAAATCTTGGCGGACTTCGTGGCTAACTTTACGCCGGCCTTCGTACCCGAGATTGAAAAAGAACTACTTATAAAATTGGGTACCTCTTCGGGAGTCTGGACCCTCTTTACGGACGGTGCCTCGAACGCAAAGGGGGCCGGACTAGGCATCGTACTAAAATCACCCACAGGTAATGTAGTTAGACAGTCTATCAGAACTACAAAATTGACTAACAATGATGCCAAGTATGAGGCCATGATTGCAGGTCTCGAACTAGCTAAAAGCTTGGGAGCGGAAGTCGTAGAGGCAAAGTCTGATTCCCTCCTCATGGTAAACCAAGTTAACGGGACTTTTGAAGTCCGAGAATATCAAATGCAGAGGTACTTGGATAAACTTCAGGTGACTCTACATCGAATTAAGGAATGGACTTTGCAACATGTACCCTGAGAACAGAACAGCAAGGCCGACGCTCTTGCAAACTTAGGTTCATCGGTCGAAGATGACGAACTCAACTCAAGGACTGTCGTACAACTCATGAGATCGATGATCGAAGAAGGTCACACTGAGATAAACTCCACAAGTGTAACCCGGGATTGGAGAAACAAATATATAGAGTACTTCAAGAACGGGAAGCTTTCATCAGATCCAAAGGAATCGAGAGCTCTGCGCATGAAGGCAGCACGATTCACCTTCTTCGAAGACGGAACGCTGGTCAGAAGGATGTTCGATGGACCATTGTCAATATGTTTGTGACCAGGTGATACCGATTACATACTATGGGAAATTTATGAGGGCACTTGTGGAAACCATTCCGGTGCCGATTCGCTGGTCCACAAAGTAATTAGAGCAGGG